>OZ024730.1:3941712-4184667 GCA_964016875.1 Fallopia convolvulus
ATGCATAGCTATGCCGTGGTAACCCTTGTCCTAGATTTTTTTATTTATTTAATTTGCTTAGTCTTGCTCTCGTTCTCATTCGTTATGGAGGCATCTTAGATCGGTACCAAACCTGCGATTGAGTCGTTAGTTGTTCTGTTTAGGTAGATTTCCAGGTTCGTTAACGACCCTGACAAGGTGATTAACGAGGTTGGCCGTAGCTATTTTTGCTTGTTTTGCTTAGTTTCTTGTTTTTGTAGTTGATAGACATACAACCTTGCTTCCCGTGGACGAACCTGACTTCGTTATACACAGCGGGGTCTTGACTTATAAATTTATTTGTTGTCAAGAAACCCTATCAACAAATTGGCACCGTTGTCGGGGAAGCAATGGTGTTTGTTTGTTTGTTTATCTTTGGGTCTGGGAATAGCCCGACCTTGTTTTTGTTTTTAATTTTGTTTTCTGTCTGTTTTCTCAGCGTATGCCAGCAGGACGTCGCAGACTTGAATTTGACAACAACGGTTATTATTCTAAACCTGAATGCACCCTACACCGTAAACAAAGAGAAAACGAGCCATGGCTACAACTAAAGAGATGGATCGACAGATGGAAGTCCTCCAGAAGCGGATGGAGGAGTTACAAGCTGATCGTAACGCTATTGCTACCATCGTTGAACGTGAACGGGCTAATAGTGCTCGTTTACAAGAAGAGTTGAATGCATATCTGAGGAATGCCAAGCAATATATGTATTCAGAATTGAGGGTGCCAGAGTCTACAATCATGCTTCTCAAGATAGAGAAGACATTTGAGATTAAATCTCAATTCATAGCCTTAATAAAAAGGGCTCAGTTTGAAGGGAAACCTATTGAGTGCCCTATGGAACATATTAAAAACTTTCTTGATTTATGTGACACTATAGCTGCTGAAGGTGTCTTACTTGAATATGTTCTTTTAAAAGCTATCAGGTGGTCTCTTACTGGAAAGGCCCTGAGCTGGCTGGAGAGCTTACCTCCTAAGTCTATCAGGACTTGGAAGGCTTTGTATGATCAATTTCTTACAAATTTTTTCCCTCCTGCCAAGACAACGAAGTTGAGAAAATGCATCACCTCCTATCACCAGCTGCCTAACGAGACCTTTGTAGAGACATGAGAAGGGTTTAAAAAGATGCTCATACAGTGTCCTACTCATGGGAAACTTTTATATGTGCTCCAAGAAATCTTTTTTCAGGGGATTAATGCAGAAATGAAGAACTGCATCAACACACACACTGCGTGCAGTTTCATAGAGACGGATCACATTGCTGCATGAGAATTACTGGACAAGCTATCTAACTACGATGCCATGTATGGTACCCAACAGTCACCCCAGCCTCAGAAGCGTCTCTACATGCCTAACAAGGATGAAGTTGATCTCGATGTCAAACATCAATTTCTACAGGATGAGATCAACCGCCTTAAGAAACAGGTAAGTTTTTTGAAAACCTCTCATCCTTGTCAAGAATGTGGCTCTTCTGCCCATAGGACTTCCTTGCACTAACATCGAGTAGGTAAGAGCCGTTGAGACTTATGCTGAGATGAATTATATGAGAGGTTCATACAAGAACCAGCCTAATAACTTTGACAGGCCAAACAACTATCCGGCATGGGGCAATCAAAATCCAAATCCAAACTATGCAGCGCCTCCACCGGATAGACGACCTGCGCCATATCGACCTCCACGCTACCAAGAGCCACCATCTTGGGTACAAGGTTTACAAGAGGGCATTAATAGAGTTCAAGCCAACCTTAACAACCAGATGAAAAGATGGGGAGAGTTTGATGCATGGAAGAAGAATGTCGAATCACAACTAGGAAACTTGGCCGTACAAATTCCGAGACCGCAAGGGCAACTCTCAGGCCGCCCTGAGGAGAACCCTAGAGGACAAATAGCGGCCGTGCACCTTAGGAGTGGAAAGACATTACCGGAGCGTGCCAAAACTAAGGAGAAGAGCCCCGAATCAGAAGAGGATGCCACAGTCCCGATCGATAACGAGCTAGAGAGGGTCGTTACTAAGCCTGAACAATTTGGTAACGATGCTCCCAGGGTCGTTAACGACCCCAATCTAGGTAGGTTCCCTATTCCTAGCTCCTCTCTTGATCCCAGGCTCATTACCGACCCTCCAAATGCACCAATCGACCCTAATGTCGGCCCGGTAGCATCACCTTCGAGCCCGCTTTGGCTCCAAGATTGGTGAAATCTTCTCCCTTTTCTACTAAGAAGTCTAAGGACTCCACTGAAGGCAAGCTTAAGCGTTACGTTAAGTTCTCCAGAGCTTAAATATTTCTATACCATTTGCTGAGGCCCTAAGTGAAATGCCAGCTTACACAAAGTTTTAGAAAGACATTCTTAGCAGGAAACGATCTATTATAGAGCTTCAAGATGAGGTCCGATCTATTACTCTTCCAGGGAGATTTGCTATAACGATTGGCATAGGTGACAACTGATTCAAGGCCTTATGTGATCTCGGCGCCAGTACGAGTCTCCTACCTTTGTCAATCTGGTTGAAAGCCAACATGGGACCATTGGAGCCAATCAACATGGGGCTATACATGGAAGATGACTCATGTGTCAAACCAACAGGGGTTGTAGAAGATTTTCCGATTCAAGTGGGCAAATTCTTTGTTCCTAACGATTTTATAGTTATGGAGATGCCCGAAGATCCGGTGGCTACTATTATCTTAGGAAGGTTGTTCCTCGTGATGTCTGCCTTTTTAGTCATGTTTTTAGGGTGTGTTTTAGTATCTTTTGAGTCTTTTTCTTTAGTTTTGTGTTTTGTTTTGAGTCATTTGTGTAGGTTTTCGTATTTTCTTGAGATATGGAGTCTACATAAGCTTTGGTGGTGTTTTGTAGGTTTTTAGAAGCTTTTTGGGATATTTTATGAAGAAAGGAGCAAAGCCGGTGAAGATAGCACTCAAGCATGAAGAGAAGATGAAGATTAAGCGCTCAAGTAAAGTTATTGAAAATCAAGTTTGAGCTTGGAAAGAGATAGATAAATTTTTTACAAGAACATAGGAAAAATAATCGAGTCAAACGGAGTTGTAACGAATCATCTACACAAGTTTTACTCAAGGCTGTTTTCGACCCTGTCAGGGTCGTTAACGAGGCGCCGTGAGGAGCAATGAGATCCGAGTCGGTGTTTAATTGAAGGCTTCTATCTTGTTTCCTTTTATGTTATTAGATAGATAGAAGGGATATATTTTATTATAAGATATTATTTCCTTATAGTTAGATTTAAGATAGATTTATTTCCTTAGAGATAGATTTAAGATAGAATAGTTTCTCTATAAATACTCTTGTCTACCCTTTGTTATTCTCTACACAATCAATTGCCTTGGAGGGCAAGTAAGGGGAGGAGAGAGGCGTGTGAGAGTAATAGACGCGTTTTTGTGGGGATGAACTATCGTTGTGGATTCGGTTGTAAGCTTTCTCTTTTATTTAATTTAGTTTTGCTTTCAATTATGAATTGTGAGTAATCTCTCCCTCTAAGGTTGGGGTTAAACCCAACAATGGTTGTGCATGCTTGTTTGTGATCATGATTTGATTGTTTTTATTGCATAAATCTATTCTCTTGCTCTTAATCCTTGAAATGAAAGTTGATAGGAATTTCTCATTCATTGTTGAAGCGAAGGCGAAACCTTGAATCAGAATAGTCAAATTAGGGTTTTAAAGCGAAAGCATATCTATCTTAGTTGAAGTAGAAGAGATTAGATAGTAAGTTTATTGATTTAGCGAATGTTGGTTGATTTACTTGCTTTGGTTGACGAAAGTTAGCACCTTTATGTGATAAAAGCATGCATGATTATTGTTGTGGTGATACCTTTACCTTGGAATTTCTCTTTCCTTGATAAAAACCCTAGCTTTGTTTGATTCCTTGTGTGACAAGTAACAAAACTTGATACTGACTTTCTCCCTGCGGACGAACCTAACTCTGCTATACTCAGCGGGGTCTTGATATAAATTTATTTGTTGTCAAGAAACCCTCTCAACACCTCGCTACCACAGGAGCCATAATTGATGTTAGGAAGGGACTCCTAACTTTCGAAATTGGGGATGAGGCGGCGGTATTTCGGTTCAACCCGACAATGAAGGAGACGGATAGAGCTGAAGTTAAGATGCTCTATACCCACAATGAATTCATCGAATGTGGGGACCCCATTGGAAGACTATTGGAGAGTGATGTATTCTCAGGTCGAAGATGGGCCAAGATAGTTCCTGCAGTCTCGGTAACGAGTCCACCAACCTCAGTACCGAGTCTCCTGGAAGATAAAGATAGCTCGTTAACGACCCTGCCTGCATAGTTAACGACCTTGCCGGGGATAACGCGATCTCGGCGTTTGAATACCTTGAAGAGGTGTTGAAGACGGAGCCAGAAGAACCTATTCTCATTCCAGCTGAGCCTTCTCCAACACTCAAACCTCTTCCAGATTCTCCCAGGTATGAATTTCTTGGTCCTAATTCTACTTTCCCTGTCATCATCAATGCTAAATTAAAATATGAGGAAGTAGAGAAGATGCTTACTATGCTTAGGACACATAGAAAAGCCATAGGTTACTCCCTAAATGATATAACCGGCATATCCCCTTCACTTTGCATGCATAGGATATACATGGAGGATAATCGTAAACCCACTATAAAGCATCAACGCAGGTTAAATCCTAACATGAAAGAAGTGGTTAAAAAGAAAATTATTAAATTACTTGATGTTGGCATCATATTTCCTATATCGGAAAGCCAATGGGTTAGTCCGGTCCATGTAGTCCCTAAAAAAGAGGGTATGACCGTAATCGAAAATGAAAAGGGAGAGCTAATCCCCACTAGGACCACAACTAGTTAGAGGATGTGAATTGATTATAGGAAGCTCAATAGTGCTACTAGAAAAGATCATTTTCCGCTTCATTTCATTGATCAAGTATTACAACTCTTAGCTCAACATGATTATTTCTGTTATTTGGATGGCTATAGCGGTTTTTGGCAGATTTCCATTCATCCTGGTGATCAGGAAAAGACTACCTTTACATGTCCCTATGGGACTTTTGCTTATAATAGAATGCCATTTGGGCTTTGCAATGCCCCCGCCACCTTCCAAAGGTGTATGATGGCCATTTTTTCTGATATTATAAAGGATATTGTAGAGATCTTTATGGATGAGTATGGTTCTTCCTTTGATGCTTGTCTTGCTAACCTTGCATGTGTTCTTAAAAGATGTGAAGAAATCAACCTTGTGTTTTATTGGGAAAAATGCCATTTCATGGTCCAAGAGGGGATAGTACTAGGGCATCTTGTCTCTAAGAGAGGGATAGAAGTAGATAAAGCAAAAATTGAGCTTATTGAAAAATTACCTCCTCCCTCTTCTGTAAAAGATATTAGAAGTTTTCTAGGGCATGCTGGCTTTTATAGACGCTTTATCAAGGATTTCACTAAGATAGCTAAACCTCTGACTAACCTACTAATGAAGGATGTAGTGTTTGAGCTGTCTCCAGAATGTCTTGAAGCATTTTACAAGTTAAGAGAAGCCCTCGTCTCCGCCCCTATCATGCAGTCCCCGGATTGGACTTTGCCTTTTGAGATTATGTGTGATGCCAGTTACTATGTTGTTGGCGCAGTCTTAGGAAAACGGAAGGACAAGAAGCTTCACGCCATCTATTATGCAAGTAAGACGCTTGATGAGGCGCATAGTAAGTATACTACAACGGAGAAGGAGTTCCTCGATGTAGTTTTTGCTTTTGAAAAATTCCAGTCCTATCTTGTCAGTTCAAAAGTGATTGTTTATACTAACTATGAGGCCGTTAGATATCTAATGGCCAAAAAGGATGTCAAGCCTAGGTTGATTCTTTGGATGCTCTTATTGCAGGAATTTGATCATGAAATTAGAGATAAAAAGGGAGCAGAAAACTTGGTAGCAAATCATCTATCCAGGTTACCAGCTGAACACATCACTGATACCAACAACGAAGTGTCCATAAATGACTCCAGACCAGACGAGCACCTCATGCTAAACGAGGTCGAATTCAACAACACCCTCATTACTGACCCCTTCAGAGTCGGTATCGAGCCACCGAGGATGGAAAGCGTAGATCACAACGACGATAATTCAAGGTACATCGACACCACAATCGGGAGGCTCGATACCAAGCCACGTGAGGTCGTTACCGAAGGAAATCCAACAGCTCCAGGGTCGTTAACGACCCAATCAGATTCGGTAACGACCCAGTCAGGTACGTTTCTCAACCTGAACTCCTTCATTTTAATTCAATTCCTTCCTCATGTCTTGCTTTTACTTCTTTCAAATCAATTCATGCTATTAGCGGGTCAAAAGCCCCTTGGTTTGCAGATTTTGCTAACTACCTTGTAGGTGGCGTAATTCCCGAGGGACTAACCCCACAAAAGAAAAAGAAGTTTCTTCATGATGTCAAACAGTACTATTGGAATGATCCTTACTTGTTCAAGCAAGGAATTGATCACCTCTTTAAGCGTTGTATTCCAAAAGAGGAGATAGAGAGTGTGATCCGACAATGTCACACGCTTCCTACTGGTGGCCATGCAAAATGATTCAAAACCACGACGAAGATTCTTCAAAGTGGTCTCTATTGGTCAACCTTCTTTAAAGACGCGCTCTGGTAATATCACTTGGAGACATGAAAACCCGCTGACCGGGATACTGGAGGTCGAATTATTCGACATATGGGGCATAGACTTCATGGGACCTTTTCCTGCATCAGGCCCCTACAAGTATATCCTGGTTGCGGTTGATTATGTCTCTAAGTGGGTGAAGGTCATTGCTACAAGGACCAATGATGCTAAAATCGTGGCCAAATTTATTAAAACTAACATTTCCCCAAGTTTGGCGTTCCAAGGGTTCTCATTAGTGATGGTGGATCTCACTTCATAGAGCGGAGTTTTGAGGCACTTCTGGCTAAGTATGGGGTATCAAACCGGGTGGTAACGCTATATCATCCCCAAACTAGTGGCCAAGTTGAAGTTTCAAACAGGCAGATCAAGAGCATATTGGAAAATACAGTGTCCCGCTCAAGGAAGGATTGGTCATCTAAATTGGATGACACTCTATGGGCTTACAGGACGGCATACAAGACTCCCTTACGCACCACTCCTTACAACTTTGTGTATGGCAAGGCATGCCATTTACCGGTCGAGATGGAGCACAAAGCATTATGGGCTCTTAAAGAGCTCAACATGAACCTCGACGCAACCGGAGCAAAAAGATTTATGGACTTGCAAGAACTATAGAAGTTGAGGCTAAAGGCGTACGAAAATGCCGAGATCTACAAGGAGCGCACTAAACGGTTGCATCATCAGAAATTGGTGCCCAAAACTTATGATGGGCACCAAAACTTATGATGTTGGTGATAAGGTACTTCTCTTCAATTCAAGACTCCATTTATTTCCAGGGAAGCTAAGGACAAGATGGAGCGGGCCATTCATGGTTCACCACATCTATCCTCACGGAGCGGTAGAGTTGATCGATAACCAAGGCGCCATATTCAAAGTTAACGGCCACCGATTGAAGAAGTTTTATGAGCAACCCGATCTAGACAAAGAGATTAGAGTCATAATGGCTCTCACAACGTCAGATTAGCTACGGTAAGTACCTCGGGCTAACGACGTTAAAAAATAGCGCTTACGGGAGGCAACCCGGTTTTTAGTTTTAGTTTTCTTTTCTTTTCTTTTTAGTTTCTTTTTCTTAGATTTCTTTTGAGTTTTTAGTATTTTAGAAGTTAGCAATATAGAATTGTTAGAAACTAACATGGTTTAGGAATTTGCGCTCGGAACAACGCTGAAAAACATGTCACATAGGCTCGTTAACGACCCCCTAGGGTCGTTAATGACCCATGTCGAGACCCAAATAGGCGGTCACGGGTAAGGTAAGTTTTCTAAACTAATCTATCTTCTATCTATACGCCCTCCCCCCCATGCCGCCTCATCTCTTCCCTCTTTCCCCTTCCTATTAAAACCTCTCAAAAACTCCCAAATCCCACACCCAAATCTCAAGACAAATCCTCAAATCTCCAAACAATCCCACCGATTTCTCTCTACCCACCATCGATCGGAGCACCAACGCCCCTAACCTCAAAACCGCACCACGATAACGAGCCTCACCCTCTCTTGAGTTCGTTAACCGGCGCACCACAAGCCTCGTTACCTTTCCCAAGTTCAATCTTTGTTCTTCAATTCTTCGAATCGAAGATACATATGGCAAGCACTAGCAGAGCTAACACAAGAGCCGGAAAGAAGAAGATGACTCAACAGTCTCCATCCCCTCCACGCATGGACAATGTCATATTGGCTACCCAAGCGCAAGCTAACCTCTTCGACGCCATTCTTGAAAAGGACCACTACACTAGGTGGTTCTCGAAGTCAAGCGCTAAGTCAATGGGGATTTATGAGGATGTCAAGCACGCTTTTTCCATTCTCGGAGTGCCTCAACTGTTGAAGAAAGAGGAGATATCGCATTACCCGGCTCTCACCGCTGAGTTCTTGGCCACTCTCGAGACAAGCTTCAAAACCAAGACTTCGGTGGGAAGGATAAGGTTCCGACTAGGCAATGTCAACCATGAATGCATCATATCTCAAGCTTCCTCACCATTCTCGGAACTACAAGATCAAAGACTACAAGGTTACCAAAACTTGGAGTTACATTTTCGGGGAAGTGGAACCTTCCGTCGCAGCACTTTCCGGGGCAAGCATCATCAACCCCATCTTTCGGATCATTCTCCGAGTCTTGGCTGCCACATTTTGGCCCAAGAGAGAGCTATCAAGGCCGAAACGGATGGAAGTTGCATTCCTCCGTACTATACTTTTTGAGGATCCCGCCCCGTTGAACTTGTGGTATGAATGGTTACAATATATTGAGAAGCACGGGATCAAGTCTAAAGAAGTGTGGTGCGGGAATCTGGTGTGTCTTTTAGCGGAGAAGCTCGGTGTCGATCTCACACTTTATACGCCGAACCATGCCCAAAACCTCGACAAGAATTATTGGTTTGTTTCCGCCATTTTTGTGAGGACCAAGAGAGGGCACGCCACCAAAGTATTTGGCCAAGATGTGTTGCTTGATCGATCAAAGTTTGAGCTGCTTTACTTGCCAAATTGGTACGAGACTTGGACGGGTCATGCATTCCCGTTAGAGAAGAAGCCACAAGATGAGCCGTCATTGAGGGAGGGTATGATGAGGTCTGAGAGAGAAGGAGAAGCTATGTATGAAGATGACGCTGCTACGGAGGCAAAAATAGAGGCAGCCACGGAGGAGCTCGATATCGGGGACGGTGACCTCGGTATCGAGGTTCTGGGCGAAGATGACAACATCATTAACAACCCACCCAGGTTTGTTAACGATTACTTCGAGGCTACTAATGAGGCTGCTACGGAGGCATACAGCTTCGGTACCGACCCACCGCCACCTCCTGCCATACCGCAATCTTATGATATGTTGCCTTGTAACCCGGTGATTTTTCAAGACCACTTCCAGCCCCAAGATCATTACCATCCACCTCCTTAGCCCAACCTGAAGCAGACACAGCTCCACCAGAGGATGGATTGTTGGGCGGGTGTCTATTCAGCTTGCATGGCTTTGGATGATGCGAGGCATCAAACAGGCGGATGCTCGTTGGATGACAATGGATCAAAGGGGTACGGTTGATGAGGATTGTTGGAGGACCATGTACGAGTTCATGGGCAACTTTGAGCGTCAGCTTCCACCACCACCACGACGCTGATTCAACTTGCAGAAGATGTTTCTTTTCCACTTCAGTATATCTTGTGAGTTTCTTTCTTTTTCCTTCTTTCTTTTATACTTAGTTTTATTATAGTGGGGACACTGTAATTTTAAGTATGGATGGGGAAGGGAAGAAAACTTGCTTGTTTGTGTGTTTTGTGTGTCTTGTTTTTAGAATGGATAAATACCCTTTATTTTGGTTCTTTGATAGTAATTAATAGCATGATCATGTAATTTCCTTTCAAGCATGTTTTTGATGGTATAGCCTGATTCTTGATATGATATTGTTTTTATAGAGGAATAACATTTGATGAAATTGAGCATGTATAACTTTTAGCATGACTAATGCAATCCAACAAAAATTGCTACCTTGTGAGTTATTTTTGGCCTTATAGGGAGAACATCAAAAATCCCTCTTCTTTTCTTGTGTGATTTACTCTCTTTATTTATACTATCTCTTGGAATTGTGATGGTTATCTATTTCTTGAGACCTATATAAGATTTTTAGTTCATTACTTGTGAACGTCATATGATAGAAAACTTATTTTTATGAGCCTTATTTATCCTTATCCATCCTTGCATGATCCTTCTTTTTGATGACCATATTTGAGCCTTTAGCCTTTTATTTTTAGCTCCACAAAAATTATTTCCTTAGCCGATATAAGCTTGACCCTATCCGGGATTTAGACTTAGTTGGAGAGGTTTGCTTTGTAGAGTGAAAAAAAGTTATGTTTGGTTCAAAATAAGAGTTTTGGGAAGGGTAGATTGGAGGTCTCTTGTTTTGTTTTGTAAGAGATCTCTTGGTAATAAATGATGCACAAGAATAAGAAAGGTTGTCGATGTTGAAAGAGAAAGAAAACGAGGAGAAAAAGTAGCTTGTTAACGACCTCTTCTGGGTCATTAACGAGGTTGTTCGAGAAGAGAAAAACATAGAAGAGTTGAGAAAGAAAAATGATGAAGAGAAAGATAAAGAGAAAAAAAAAGAGAAGTAAATGTGCATTTGTGTTTAAAGTAAACCAGAGATTCTTTTGAGTTTTTATGAGGCTTTCTAGGATAAAAGGTGAATGAGTGTGGATAAAGAGAAGTGAGTTTGGTATGTTGTTCTTTTATGAGTGTTTTGGAGATGTGTGAGTTTTTAGGAGTCTTTGATTCCCGGATATTATTAGCACCACATAGCCAAAATATTTCCACGCCTTCTTGTCTTTACCAAGCCCCATTACAACCCGGCCGAATGGAAACTTCTATGAAGTTTTTCATTGAGACTAAGTTCTCTTAATGATTTTTGCTTGTTTTGACAAATCTTAGGTGAAGAGTTTGGTGATATAAGTTTCAATTTCTATGAGTTTTTGCATATTTTAGTTGGAGTTGAGAGATTGAATTTATAAGCCTAAACACTTGAGAGTTGAGAGAAACACAAGTATCCTTGGTGAGGTTGGATTGTATTTGCTTATGTCTAATAGTGTTTATATATGTGTGATGACGTTAATAGTCATTTGCTATTTTCTGCTATGTTTTGAAGTTGCTTTTGAGTTGATGGCTATTGCTTGATAGGCATGATTGCTAGGTTTTGGTTATTGTATAGTGATTGCTTGAGGATAAGCAAGCTTAAGTATGGGGTATTTTGATGTTCGTGTTTTTAGTCTAGTTTTAGATGTTTTTCTTAGGTTGTTTAGTGTAGTTTTAGTTGGTTTTAGAGTAGTTTTGTGTGTTTTTGGATAAGTTTGCATATTTTGTGAAAAGTATGGAAGCTACTCCGTTTTGTGCCTTTTTATAGATTTTTAAGCGAAAAGGAGCGCTTTTCAAGCTGAGTTGAAGTCTTTGTGGTGGAAGGTGGAGTGCATGGAAGATAAGGAAGAAGATTGCATGGGAAGGTAGTGTTAAAATCCAAGTTAATGCCTCGTTAGAAGCCAAAGCAGAGGCTCGGTAACGATCATGTGAAGGTCGTTAACGAGGCTGTAAAAGATAGTTTTTGTGAGGGATTCAAAAAAGTCTACCGACCTTGTGCGGGTCATTAACGAGGGACCCGTGTCAGTAGAGGCGTAGCCGACTTTCACTTTTTATATCTTTTATCTTGTTATCTTTTAAGCAGGGTAAGTTTTTATCTCTTAGTCTTTTTATTAGATAGTTTCTTAGTATATATACCCTTGTTCTAAGCCTAGACAAGGGGAGAGATAGACTAGATTTTGGAGAAGTCGAGAAAGAGAGAGAGTCGAACCTGAAGTCGATCAAGAGAGAGAGTTTGGGTCGGTGATCACTTCTTGCTCGGTGTTCTTAGTGTTTTCTGATTCCACAAGTTTGTAAAACAATATTTCCGTTTCAATTTCAAGTAAATTTAGTTTTGTTTTTTAATGTCTTCTTTAATTAAAGTTGTTTGCTTTATTTCAATGAAGAGTGAGTAGTTTTCTTATCTAGGGTCGGGGTTGAAACCCGACATAGTTGTGCATGTTTGAGTGAGTATGTTGATGTTTTGGTTGCCTTTTATCTTTTGAATTGCTTTTTGAGTTATGCTTAGACGATAGTCGAAGTAATTGGAGTTTTTAATTTGATCGAAAGAGAAAGTTACGAATTGAACGTTGATATTGTTCGATAATGAAAGTTTCGAGCTTTGGATTCAAAACAAGTAATAAAGTAAATTGATTTGTGAAAGTTGATTGATTTGCTTGTTAGTTAGTGAAAGTTGATAGATTTATCTTATAAGGCATGATCTTTATCCTCATATGAGTTTTTATGCATAGCTATGCCGTGGTAACCCTTGTCCTAGATCTTTTTATTCATTTAATTTGCTTAGTTTTGCTCTCGTTCTCATTCGTTATGGAGGCATCTTAGATCGGTACCAAACCTGCGTTTGAGTCGTTAGTTGTTCTGTTTAGGTAGATTTCCAGGTTCGTTAACGACCTTGACAAGGTCGTTAACGAGGTTGGCCGTAGCTGTTTTTGCTTGTTTTGCTTAGTTTTCTTGTTTTTGTAGTTGATAGACAAACAACCTTGCTTCCCGTGGACGAACCTGACTTCGCTATACACAGCGGGGTCTTGACTTGTAAATTTATTTGTTGTCAAGAAACCCTATCAACACAGAGACCGATGTTATAAGTATTAGCGACAGAGGCCAATGTTGTAAGTATTGTAGCGCGCTTGTGTAAGAGTACTAAGGGAGTTTTTTGTATATGTCTTATGATGACACAAATGAGAAATGTAATATGCACGTACACTATTACATTTCATTTGCGCTTAAGGGCTCCCCTTGCATTTGAGCACCTTAAGTATACTCCACCTTAGCTTCTTTGACCGGTCTTGTGTGCACATTAGCCTGATTGAAAGGCGGGGCGTATGTGTTGGCCTATAACATCACAAGGCGTCCCTTGCTAGTTTTTGTTTGATGTATACTGGTGACTAAGGTGGATGTTTCGTGTGCTGGCGACTAAGGCCGATGTTTCGTGTGTTGGCGACTAAGGCCGATGTTGTAAGTGTTGGCTATAGAGGCCGATGTGTAGTGTGTAAAGAATGTATTGACATATGTAAAAAGGAATGGTAAAGTACCTTTGACCTGAAGTTTATGTTGCTAGCTCTTAACGCGTTCATGACGATTTAGAGGCGATGAATCTTTGTGCGTTACATCTTGACTTTGTTGAAAATAAGTGACTCGTGTTCCACTTTCATTGTTTCGTTTGAAAGTACGTCGCACGACTTGGGCTAACCCCAGTGGTGAGCTCAATGCCCCCCTATTCCTACGCCTCCTTGATTTGATGTGCCATTTGTATGTAATAAACATTTTCCTGTTTGTAACTTGTTGTCTACTTGCATTGTTTCTTGTAAGGTGTCATCAAGTAGTTGGATATGAATGAAGTCAACCATAAAATTCTTTTGTAAGGCGTCCTGATTATTCTAGTATTGACACTATACTCTTCATAGGAAATTTAGTTCGCACTTTATGAAATGACTTTCAAAGTAAAGATGTAATGTGATAGAACTCGTAACTAGTACACATACCAAATTTTTGATTGAAATACCTAGTTCCAACATGAAATAAAGTTTTGCTTACATGGTAGATTGATAACTTGTTTGTATTTTATTTACTTACGATTTTAATGATGAAAAACACCTTTGTAACGCTTTCCCGAGCTCTTCTATTTATTCGAACATTATGTCCTTTCTCAAGGGTACAGACGGTACCTTGACTCGCGCTTTCCATGCTTCTGATTTGATCGCAGTACTTCTCTCGTGTCAGTGACAAAGAGGTCGAATGTGTTCTAACGCCTTTGCTTTTACTTCATCAAAGTTGGAACAAGGATACTTAGTTAATTCATCATAAAATTCGGGGTTACATGTGGATATCCCTCTTCGAAATGCTTCTTCTGAAGTTGCGTCATCGCATTCTTCAATGGCAACGAGTTCCTCATTGTACCTATTTAGAAATGTCTTCAAAGACTCTCTAGATTTTTGCACCAAACGATATAAGTCGCTTGAACATTTCTTGGTGCGCCGACTACTTGCAAACCTGAGTCTAAACTTGTCATCCAATTCAGCAAATGATGAAATACTTCCAAGTGGTAAGTGTGAATACCAATTTAAAGCTGGACTAGATAATATGTTACTGAACCAACGACACATTACCATTTCCTTCATTTCGAATGGGACAGTGCTAATGTTCGTCGCTTGTTTGAAAGTCGTAACATGTTGGTCTTGATCAGTCATTCCTTCATACTTTGGTACATCGGGAATGTGATACTATCTCGAAATATCAACTCTCAAATATCCGGGATGAAGGGGGTGTCGATATAACCATCTCGCCTTTCCATGACTATTGGTTGAGGTGCCCCTAGGACTTGACTGAACCGGTCCTCAAGGGCTTTAAGCCACTCTTTTAGAGCTGACTTCAGCATCCTCTTGGACATCGCGAAGAGTGTTACCACTTACCTGATAACATGTTACATGTCTTTCGTTAATCGGCGTGACATGATTAGGGTCATCAAGATCCAATTGCCGCGCAACTCCATGATCCTTTGCTCCTAAAACCCTTGGTCGACTTGGACCTGATTGTTCCTGTGATTGAACCTGAGATTGAAGAAAATTTCTTTCACGAGTTAGAGATTCAATTTGTCTTTCGTAAGCTTCTGTAAATCGGTTCTGTGCCTCCTTTTGCTTTTCTAGATCCATTTGCAAGGCAAGCATAGAGAGAGGCCCTGAGTTCGGTTATGACAACCGAGTTGGATGCGACCCCTAGTTCCTGTATCGTGTTAGGGTCATTTGGCTTGAGAGTTTGGTCGATGGATGTGTCGGTTTGAATATCGGTAGGAATAGTAGGAAGTATGATTTGTGGATGATTAAGAATGACAAGGTTAACTTCTTGGTTTCCATGTCCGCCAGAGGGACTAGTGTTGGAAGTTTGGTCGTTGGTTTGCGAGTTTGGTAGCGAGGTGGTGGTAGCATGTTTAGCAGGGTGCTAACTGATAGCTTGAATTTAGGTAGTGTTTAGGATGCATATTTATGTTTATTTTTCATGGTTTTAGCTTAGTTTAGTCTAGTTCTTAGGTTTTTAGGTTTTCTAGGATATTCGGGTTTTATGCTTGTTTTGTTCGGTTTTGCAGGTCTTTAGGTAAACAAGCATGGACGAGATGGATCTTAGATGATTGTGGTGGAGTTTTATGAAGCTTAGAGTGATACATGTGAAGATTAGAAGAGCTAAGACCCAAGATTTTGTGGGAAATGAACGCTTAACTTCGGGTTATGCATTGGAGACTTGTTTCGACATCTCTATCTTGCAATTCTTGGTTTGGGAACTATGGTGCTCGGATGAGGCTGAATTTAGTATCACTGAAAAGCTAATTCAAAGAACTAAAATTCATGTTTTTACTCCGAGTCCAAATTCTAACTCTAAGTAGGTCAAAACAGCCTTTGAAGTGTCACCTGAATGCTGAACCGAGGCTAATTGCGCGGGATGGTATAAATGCGCGGCCGCGCATTGTGCAAGACCGAGCAATCGGGCTTTCTACGCGGAGATGTCTTGGGACGAGAATTGGGCTCGACCTTTTTGGGCTTAGATTATATCTTGTCCGACTTTGAAGCTTAATTGTAGGGTTTTGAAGCATTATTTTAGGAGGCATATTTAAACTCTTGTTAGTCTATCTATTGTCATAACTTTTGATAACTTTTTTGGAGGCTAGGGTTCTCTCTCAAGGAAGAACCTTTGAACCTTTGTAAGTTTTCTTTTAATTCAATTATGCATTACTAAATTTATTGTGTTTAACTAGTTATTGAAATCATAGATTGCATAATATTGTGAGGTTTGATTGATTCTCATCAACTTGAATAGGTTTTATTCCTTGTGCTTAATTGAATCAGAATTATTCTATGGTTTTGTTAGATTGATCGCCTAATAGAATTTCTAGGTTAATCTACAACTAATCTGATTAATGCCCGTTCGGGGTTGATTAGATAAAGTAGAATCTATAATTGGAGCCGTTCGGTCTATTCAATTGTAGAAGGGAATGAATCCACAAATAACTTAGATGTCTGTTTGCTCCAAGTGTTTGTTTCTATTGATAACTTGATTCGTAAAGCTGTAGTTTAATTGAATATAGATGTTGTATTAGGTTGTTAAATGATTAGGGTTGTTTAGGTTGTTAGTTCTTTCAACTATTTATGAAGTTTGGGTCATAATCCTTAGTAGGAGTATAATCCACAATAGATTATTCAAGGGAATTAAGAATCAAGAGAATCAATGATCGATAAGCATATCTATGATGGATTTAACTAGTTGAACATATTTCTCTCATATATATTTACAATCAACTTTGCATTCTTAGATAGTTTTCAATTTTGCATATTAGATTAGAATTTCAATCCTTAAAACCCCTTATTTGGTTACTTGGCAGATAAGTAAAAGCATAAATACACAAGTCTTTGTGGGTTTGACCCTTGCTTAACGCTCTACGGAGTTGGTTAAGTTAGGTTTCTTTGATAAGTATCAACGACCACCAAAAATACCTCATCAGTAACGTGTTTGATTGGATTTTTGGCCAAAGGCCCCACGGTGAGCACCGATTGTATTGGGCAGATTTATCACATAAATGTGTTACCTTCTATAATAATGAGGGAACTCTAGTAAAAAACCAGGTTAAACACGTTAATTCGCAAATAATAAGGGATTCACAAAGACAAATAGCAAATGAACTAGTAAAAAAGTAGAGAAAGAGATATGAATTCAAAACAGTGAAATAAGATTGTAATTGCATTGCTGCGAGTTACTCCTTATGATTCTGGACGTCAATGGTAAGTCGTAGACACGTTAATTGATAAAACAATCGATATCGAAATAAATAGACAAAAATATAAAATAACGATGATAAACTTCACTATGATTCCATTCAGATGTTTGAAGGACAATTGATGGGTACGCCAAAGAGAAGATGAAGAGCAAAATAGCTTTTGAGATCGTGGGTGAATAATCGAAGAATAAAAATACAATTGTAAGTAGATTGTTTTGTCGTAGAGAGAGAGCGTGTGAGAAAGTGTGTGAAAGTCCCCTTTTGTTGATGTTTTTTTTTTCCTTTTATAGGCTCACATTCTGGTTATTTATGAGTATCAATCCCGAGAATCTCGCCTTGTTAATAATGTCTTCCAACGGCTAGTTTGACCAACTACCAGTTTTGCTAAATCGTCAACGTGTTAGCCATTTAAGGCGTCTTTTATTTCCTCCATGCAATTTAATGTCTCATTAATGATAATTAACATCTTTAATTGCTTTCGATCTCTTCATATCTCCATGGTCCCACATCATAATTTAGCCCGATATTCTAGGACCCAACAATTATCACCCCTAATTCGTGGCCATTAGCGTTAAAATTTGCAATGAATCTATTTAGTGGGAAAATCCGTGGCCATTTAGCCTTATCATTTGCATTGAATGTATTTGGTTGGAAATTTGTGGCCATTTGGCCTTGACATTTGCATTGAATCTATTTGGCGGCAAAAGTTATGACTATTTAACCTTGAAATTGGCTTTGAAAACATTTGGTTTCAAATTTTGTGGTCAAATAAATAAGCATTAACAAAAAATAATTATTGTGAAATATGCCATAATATATTCATCCAAACAACACTAGTAAGTGAAACTAGGTAAACAACCTGCTAATAAAAAAACAAAATTATAGCTAAATAATCTAGCACTAGCATTAGTGCACAACAACCATCCAAAGTATCCACTATACAACATCCAAAATATCCAACACAAGAAACCATCCAAAAAGCAATCCACGAACAACCACAATTCACAAGAAAGACAATTCAGAGAGAGGTAAATCAGCCTAACCACTTGAAAGAAAATCAAGAAATGACATTATCCATGTTGTCTCCAATGTGTTTAAACAACTGACAAACATACCTTTGAGTGCCTTGTTCTGGGTTTGAATTTCCACAATTTTATTTTGAAGAGTCTCCATCTCCTCTCGCATCTCCTTTATTTCATCCTTTAGAGGCTCAACAACTCCTTTATTTCGTCCTTTAGGTTCGAATCCTACTTAGGCTAGAAGAGCAATATCATATTTGTCTTCTTTTATACTTATGTTCGTAATCATAGCAATCAAGAAATCAAATGATGTATACGATATAACATATGAACCATAAGAAGAACTTTTATGAACATAAGCTTACAAGAACATGAACCAAAAGAACAAATGTCATGAACCAAAAGAAAAGAAAATAAAAGATAACTATTTGAATTAAAAGGCATGAACCGTAAGAAGAACTATTATAAATGCAAACATACAAAAATTCAACCAAAGTAACAATTGTAGTAAACCAAAAGACATTAAATAAAATAACAACTACTATGAACTAAAAAAATGAACCATAGAAAGAATCAGCCTATGTGAGATTCGAACTCACATCTATGTGTACAAGCACATTGCTCTACCATTTGAGCTAATAGGCTACCAAAGGACACGTATTGTGTTGACATTTACTATGAACCTTTGTATTCAAAATCATGAACCTATTGAACAAATACTATGAATCTAAAGTCATGAGTTAGAAAAAATTCAATATTAAGAAGTCTACTAACCTAATTCTTCCAAGGCAATGCACAATATGAAAATTCGTACAATTATTAACAGTCTTTTCAATCAAATTGACTGTTCATATTAAGTCATTTAAATATTTGGAAAATTAAATATGTTCATCTGTAACAATCAAGTAGAAAACCATGAACCAACAAGTTCAAAACCATGAACCAACAAGTTCAAAACCATGAACCAAAAAGTTATAAAATATTAGTATGAAACTCCGTACAATTAGTAACAATCTTTTTCAATCAAATTGATTCGTATCTATCATTGAAGTCATTCAAATATTTGGAAAATTGAATATGTTCAGCCGTAACAATCAAGTAGAAAACCATGAACCAACAAGTTCAAAACCATGAACCAACAAGTTCAAAACCACGAACCCAAAAGTTATAAAATATGAGTATTATGCCTATTGTACGCCAGTCATGAAGTTTTGAATCAGATATGAGTATTATGTCTGTTGTAAGCAAGTCATGAAGTTTTCTTCTAAGATTCAACAGAACGTAGTAGGCAAACACACGTACCAACAAGCATTTCCACTTAGAACTTGGCCATTTAACCGGATCCACCTCACTGTTTCCAGTAACCACACTAGTGAACCTGAAAATTTACAACTAGTTAAGATTTTCTTCATGGAAAATCAAATATTATGCTTGCAAACTTTGAAGAGTCTAGTTAGTACCTAAAACAATTATCTATATACAGCGAAGCAAGAACAAGCATAATACTTGAGAGCACAATTGCAAAGGGCTTGATTACACTAATATCTTCCTCTTCCCAAAAAATTGGGGTCTCATTCATTTACCGAACATTCCTTGCACAGACCTTGGTGAACCAGGGTGTTTTCTACTAGTACAACCAAGCATTGATTTTAGATTTGCAAGGGCTTTCTCTACTGCCTAGATGACAAATTCAAACATATAAACTCTCAAGTAAGATTCCTAAATTGTTTACTCAAGGGGCTTAAATGGGACTGAAAATGGTCAAGTACCTGAGCTTTTACTTCATGCCATGTTAAACTAGTTCCTCTAGAGAAGACCATTCCATCTATTTCTAACTACAATAAAATACGTTATCAAAGCAGGCACTATGATCAATTCATAAATAAATTGATGACCATTGGATAACTGCAGTAAATTTCTATTTCTGCTTTTCCCGAAATAACAGTCGAAGGAAGCAATGTAGATAGATCATTGTTTTAGATGCTCTTTTGTTAACCAATAAAATCCCACGAGGTTGTAGATTATATATGCATTTGATTGACAATTTTAGGTTCAAATCCTACTTGATAATTAATTGAAGGAGAGTACAGAACGATGGCGGCGAAGGTCCCAGATCCAGTGCCGAAGAGGGGAGAAGTCCTCCAAGCTCTAATAAGCGATGAACCGAGGTACATAGTGGTTGCGGTGAAAGCCCAGTAGACGGTGTCGAAGAGGAGAGAAGCAAGAATGTTTAGAATGTCGACAATGCGGTCACCAGCGGAGCTAGATCCCAAAGAGATTTCAAATCGGCAGATTAGGGTTTGTCGATCGTCGATGGAGAAATTGGGGGTTGGGGTGAAACTCGTGGAATTTGACGGCGATGGTGAAGACGGCGATGGTGAAGAAGTCAAGGCGGACATTGAAGAAGGTGTACGGGGAGATAATGAGGGTTTTCTAAGGGTCGAAGGAAGGGGAGGTCGGGGCAGGCCACAACGAGGAGGAAGTTGGGGTCGCCATTGTTGAATGGTCGGATAGAGAATCTCATGAATCAGTTATTTTATGAAAGGGTAGTTTTGTCATGTAGTATAATTTTGAACTAATTTACATTCCGTGCCATCTTTGATGAATTACCTGATTTTTTTATTCTCGCATAAATTAATTTCGAGTAATCTCAACCGTCCAATAATTTGATCCAATGACCCTTATATTTTCGCATTTTACACCATAACTTTTGTTCTTATCCGAGCCTTACTCGAATAAGTAAAGAGAATAACTTGTTTGAATCAATGATCAATAACTTGATGAAGAAAGTGATTGCTTGAATAGGATTGCTTTCCTTAAAAACCAAACCTTTGCTTTGTTTAATTGCTTTGCTTGCTTAATTTTTCCTAGTTTTATATTACAATCCAAAATCCCCCCTTTATTACTATTGAGTTGATAATAATATAACTCTGATTTACAAGTGTCTCTTGGGTACGACCCCGACTTACCAACTATACTAGTAGTGTAATTAGGGATTTATATTTTGATTTGGGACGACGACTTTCAGCCAGTCAAATTTTGGCGTCGTTGTCGGGGACACTTTGTTTAATTCTGAGTTTTTATTTTTATCAATTTTTGTGTGGACCTATCTTACAGTCCACACCTGTGCTACTAATCAATATCTATGTTTCAATGTAGACAACTACATGATGAACAATTTCATGTGTATTTCTCTAGAGCGCAACAATATTTTCATACACTTGGTACTTGGGGCTATCACCCTTACGAGAGGGAATTATGTCAGTGCATCCTAGACGGGATGAATTCTAAGACTCTATAGTTGGCTGAGTACATGAGCAATTATAAGTTATGGTGTATGGTACCAGAAGAGTGTTGGGATTTCTTTTTCTACATGAGCTATCAGAGTGAGCAGGTTGAATTATATCCACCCATGCTCCATCTAGTTGAGAACTCCTCTTTCAATGCAAAGGAAATGTTTGCAAGGCTTGCTAACATAGTAGACCAGTTGGGACAGAACACTCAGACTAGTATCCAGAGCATTCAAGCTAGTATCAAGAACATGGAGACTCGGATCAGTCAAATGGTCATTGTTGTGAATAGACTGGAAGCAAGAGACTTTGGGAATTGGCCTTTTCAACCCATACACCCGATGGAGAATGTGGGTGCCATTACATTGAGGAGTGAGAAGGAGATGATCAAAGACGATCTGAAGTCTGGTGAAGAACCGCAACCGCTGTTGGACATCTGTGATCGTGGATCTACCCTAGAAGCAGATGATGATTATATGCATTCCAATTTTCCTCCTCTTGGCTCTCAAAAGTCAATTCTCATGTATCCCGAGGCACTCAAGGACATTACGAAGCCATAAGAACCTAGTGAGCCTAAGATTGGTGCTAGAGATTACATGCAGTTCATCTTTGGTAAAAGTGGTAATGATGACAATTACGTTGATCCATATTGTAAGTATTTTATGACATCACCACTTGTGCTGAATTGCTGTAAACATATGCCATCTCATAAAAATTGGTCTCACAAGTTTGATAAGTTGAAGCGCTTTTTAAATGGGTATTTATTCAATTTCGATTTATCATTGTGCTTGATAGCTTGCATATAGGTAGGGGTTAGGTTGCATGTTTCCGTTTCTTTTGCGTTGCTTTTAGGTAGTTTTAGTTTAGTTTCTTTAGTTATTAGAATGTCTAGGAGTTTTGGATTTTTGCACTTGTTTTACGTTGCTTTACAGGTCTTAAAATGAACAATTGTGAAAGGAATGGAAAATGGGAAAAGAACGCTTGAATTCGGGCCATCCATTGGAGTTGCTGGTTCGACACCTTTGACTTGTAAGGCCTCGTTCGGGAGCTATAGTAGTCTGATGGGGTTGAATTTGTTATCATTGGAAAGCTAATTCAAAGATCTACAATTCAAGTTTTACTCCAAGTCCAAATTTCAAATATAAGAAGGTCAAAACAGCCATTGAAGTGTCACATGAGTTCTGAACCGAAGTGCTGGCGGCGACCGCCGCCAACCCAACGGCGCCCGCCGCCTCTGACGGTCAGCGAGATCTCTTACGAGCCACATGTTATGTTGTGATTGGCTCCTTTTCTATCATTATTATTCTAAGAATATTATATTTATGGGATATAGTTTTAGACCTAGTTTGATATATCGGTTTTGAGAGTTGCACCTCTCATCTATTCATCATTATCATATTTTTCTTTTAGACTTTGAGTTTTTTTAGCCTTTCATGGAGAAATAAGCCCAGACAGTTTGAAGCCTTTGTGTGACTTTCAGTTGTGAGATTTCTACTCTTTATTTAATGCATGGATTTATTTTACTCTCTTGGTTGATTTGTTTATGTGATTGATTTTAACAATTTCTAGGGTTGTTGTTATTGAATCTCAATTGCTAGATCTAGAGAAATTATTGGTTGAGTTTCTCTATTTCATAGTAGCAAACTGATTTGTACTAGTATCTGGTTGTGCTAGTCTATTGCAAAAGAGAGTTTAATTGCATTCTAGTATAAAAACTGGTTGTTTTATGCTAGAATTGTATCCTGATTATATTCCTATTCTTAATGCTGCTTTTGAATTGAATCTTGATGGTTTCAGGGTTATTAAATTAGTTAGGATTGATAGTATCTGGTTGTGCTATTAAATATCTTTGAAAAGGAATTGGAATTCCATATGCATGTGATATTGAGCGAATCTATGATCAACTTGTCATATGAATGTGGATCTCTGGTTGACTAAGTGTTTCCCTAATTTGATAAAAACTCCAACTTTAATTGCTTTATTAGTTTTTGCATGCTAGATAGTAGTTTAATTCATAAAAAACCCTTTTACTTTAATTGACATAAAATTCACATAGAAAGATAAATTTCCTCCATGTGGATTCGACCCTTACTTCCCCAAGACTACAGTCTTTAGGTTTGTTAGGACTCTTTTGCATAGCCGTGATTTGCACGACCATTTCACGCCTATCAAATTGGTGCCGTTGCCGGGGACTACAGTCTTTAGGTATGTTTTTAACTTTCAAATTGAAATGCTCAAAGGACCGAAAAGAGAAGCAAAAGGCCAAAAATACCCGAAGAATTAGGGCGGCGCACAACGGAACTAGCGTCGCCCGCCGCCAATTAATTCTAAACGACCCTAGCTACGAAGTGCCTGGCGGAGCCCGCCGCCAGCCCCCCGCCTCTCTAATGTTGATTTCTACCCTTCTGATGTTGCTCACCACCATTCCCTTACCCAAATTAGTAGTTGGTTTGTGAGTTTTTCTCTTTCTCTTTACTTTTACTTTACATTGAGCGTGGGGGAAGGAAATTACTTGCTTTGAATTTATGTAGTTGTATTAGATTAGGCATGTTTACTTTATGTTTTGCACTGACTAAAATCTTGAAAAAGCAAAAAAAAATCAAAAAATTTCAGAAAAATAAAAAAATTGCATTTTAGGTTCTTATTTCCCCAATTGTGTAAGACCTCTTGTGTTTCTAAGTTAAGTATGGATTCTAACCCATGACTTGTTTGAAGTGTTGAAGTTTCTATGAAATGAGCATTATCTTTGGTTATATACTTTGATTATAGGATTGAGGATGTAGATGAGCTTGAGTTTTAGATATATTTTGAAGTTCTAGACAAAAAGCCTTGTGAGATTATTCTTGGCCTTTTCTTGTTTAATTGTTCTCTATTTCTTGAGTGCTTCACTTTGAATTGCTAGCTCTAGAACTTGCGTTATGACTCTTTTTCAATGCTTCTTTACTTGACTATAATGCATGACATTAAAATGATTGAGGCATGTTTCTTATTAGCCTATTATTTTCCTTCCTACCGTATAAGATCCATGTTTTGACACCGCGTTTCTTTTGAGCCTGAAAGCCTATTTTTGATAGCTCCACAAAATAATTCATAGCCTATATAAGCTTGACCCATCCGGAATTTAGGACTCTAGGTGGGTTTGTTTGTGTGGTTGTGAATAAGTATGGGGGAAGTGTGATGAAAGGTAGAAGAAAAGACAACTCTAGAGTGAAAGTTGAAAAAAAATGAAGATGAAGAATAAGTTGAAAAAAGATTTCAAAGAGAAAAAGTGTTCTTCAAAGAATAAGTCTTCATGAATATTGTGATGAGTTGAAAAAAGAGAGGCAAAAGTTACAAAAGAAGTAACAAGAGCTTAAGTGTGTGATTGGAGTTGGTGAAGGAAAGTTGGAAGTATTAAGAAGTGAAAAGTGTTTGGGTTTAGTTAGTTCTTTGTCCCGGATTTAGCACCACAAGACCAAATATGATCTCTTCCAAATTGTCTTTACCTTGGCCCCATTACAATCCTTGAAAAGACCTCATGATTTTTGTTGTGTGTTTGGTCCGCAACGGTGGAGAATTAGAACGCTGATGTAAGCATATGGTAGTCTAGTTTTTCATTGTTGATTTGAGTGAAACACATATCCTTAAACACTTGAGTGAGAGTGCAAACACATTACTTTGGTAAGGTCTAGAATGGATGAATTGTTTATGCTCTTTGCATTAGTCAATTGCATACTAGGATGTCTCGATCAAGTTATAGTTATATGTTGACTTGCTCTATGGATTATGAGATGAATGCATGGATTGTAATGTTGTGGTGTGACTTGATTGTATGTCTTGCTTGAGGACAAGCAAGGTTTAAGCATGGGGGAATTTAATAGCTTGCATATAGGTTGTGTTTAGGATGCATGTTTCCGTTTCTTTTGTGCTGCTTTTAGGTAGTTTAAGTTTAGTTTGTTTAGTTATTAGAGTGTTTAGGAGTTTTGGGTTTTTGCACTTGTTCTACGTTGTTTTACATGTCTTAAAGTAAACAAGTGTGAAAGGAATGGAAACTGGGAAAAGAACGCTTGAATTCGGGCCATCCATTGGAGTTGATGGTTCGACACCTTTGTTTTGTAAGGCCTCATTCGGGAGCTATAGTTGTCTGATGGGGTTGAATGTGTTATCTTTGGAAAGATAATTCAAAGATCTACAATTCATGTTTTTACTCCGAGTCCAAATTCCAAATATAAGAAGATCAAAACAGCCCCCGAAGTGTCACCTGAGTTCTGAACCGAAGTGCTGGCAGCGACCGCCGCCAACCCAGCGGCGCCCGCCGACTCTGACGGTCAGCGAGATCTCTTACGAGCCACGTGTTTTGTTGTGATTGACTCCTTTTCTATCATTATTATTCCGAGATATTATATTTTTGGGATATAGTTTTAGACCTAATTTGATATATTAGGTTTTGAGAGTTGCACCTCTCATCTATTCATCATTATCATATTTTTCTTTCACACTTTGAGTTTTTTTAGCCTTTCATGGAGAGATAAGCCCTTTTGCTTAGTCAGACAGTTTGAAGCCTTTGTGTGACTTTCACTTGTGAGATTTCTACTCTTTATTTAATGCATGGATTTATTTTACTCTCTTGATTGATTTGTTTATGTGATTGATTTCAACAATTTCTAGGGTTGTTGTTATTGAATCTCAATTGCTAGATCTAGAGAAATTATTGGTTGAGTTTCTCTATTTCATAGTAGCAAACTGCATTGTACTATTATCTAGTTGTGCTAGTCTATTGCAGAAGAGAGTTTAATTGCATTCTAGCATAATAGCTGGTTGTTTTATGCTAAAATTGTATCCTGATTATATTCCTATTCTTAATGTTGCTTTTGAATTGAATCTTGATGGTTTCAGGGTTATTAAATTAGTTAGGATTGATAGTATTTGGTTGTGCTATTAATTATCTTTGAAAAGGAATTGGAATTCCATATGCATGCAATATTGTGTGAATCTATGATCAACTTATCATACGAATGTGGATCTCTGGTTGACTAAGTGTTTCCCTAATTTGATAAAAACTCCAACTTTAATTGTTTTGTTAGTTTTTGCATGGTAGATAGTAGTTTAATTCATAAACCCTCCTTTTACTTTAATTGACATAAAATTCACATAGAAAGATAAATCTCCTCTCTGCGGATTCGACCCTTACTTCTCTAAGACTACAGTCTTTAGGTTTGTTAGGACTCTTTTGCATAGTCGTGATTTGCATATAATAGAATTCATGATTTCTATCGCTTTTGTTCGCCTAACACCTTTTTCTTCATTGGTTATGTTTTGTTTTCATTATTTAACCTTTGCACTTCTCTTGTTTGTTAGGAATGCTGCTATTAAAAGCATTTCAGAAAGGGTGGCATAGACCCCAATATGAGTTGTCTTTTGGACGATATTTTTAATGGCCAACTCATGCATGATGAAGGGATGGCGATCTACTTGACTAGTGACGATGAGGAAGATGTGGGTTGTAGCAACCAAGAGGAGGAAGATGAGGAAGAGGAAGAGTAAGTGTAAGTGCAAGTGTAAGTGTTAAGAGTAGGAGAATTGACCTTTAGGGTTTTTTGTGATCTTGTCTATGGATTTTATGTGACTTTAGATGGTTTATGTGTCCTTTTAGACATCTTTTGGAAATTTCGGGCCAAAACAATGTTGGATGAATGTTGACATTGACAATTATGTTGGGATACACGGGTTTATGTATGTTTAGGCAGGTTTATGTGCATTTTGGGGGAGGTTTTGCCCAAATTTTATGTGTTTTGAGGCAAGAATGTGTGTTGAACATTTTATTCATGACTTGATGCATGTTTGGACCTCTTTAAGTGCACTTTGTATAATTAAGGTCTATGGTGTTTGGAACATACATTGATGCATGTTTGGGCAAGATGGTGTTTAGAACATACATTAAGTGCATTTTGAGCAGGTTGTCATGAACTAAAAGTACTTGGGCTAGTCTTGTGGCAATTTTTGCATATTTCTCTCGAAATGAAGAACTCGTGGCTAATGTCGTGACTGGTTTTGCAAATATTATTATTGCATGTTACCACAAAAATAACCATAAAACTAGCCATAAATATTGAGGATGAAGAGGAGGGCAATATAATATTCAAATAATCGCCCACACAAATAACCACAAACCTCGCCACGAATATTATGTGGATACTTAGCTCCAAACTTTGTCGTGAATATACACTCGAATCTTTTTTCGTGGCTAATTAGCTACTACACTAGAAATGGAGATGCGCGGAACATTCTTGTCCATTTGGCCTTAACTTTAGCCACGATCTTGTTTTCATGACAATATGGCCAGAAATTTACAACCAAATCTAGTCGCGCTCTCTTTTCGCGGCTATTCGGCCCCAAAAATAGTCACAAATATATATTTCATGGCCATATAACCGCAAACATAAATATTTGTGAGTTAAACTTATGGTCGTTGTCACCCAAATTACCCTCGATAAAATTTGTGGCTAAATATTTTCTGGCTACAGACACATTTTTCAGCAATGTGTTTTGCCTCTTCTTTGCCTTTTGGTTGCCATGTTTTTTATGTGTCTTTATGTGTTATGTGGTCTTGTCGGATCTATTGGTTGTTCTCCCGTCGCTTTAAGTTAGGGGTGCCCCCATCTTAACCCCCCAGATTTCCTATAAGGAAATTTCCACTTGATAAATGTTGTTGTTGTTATTGTATAATGTATTCTTAGGGCAAATTATAGAGTAATTATGAACCTATGCTCCTACCTTTTAGTGTTTTTTGTTGTACAGTATATTTAATTTTCTTCATGCTCTATGTTCTTATTTCCGTCCCTTATAAACTAATCCTACCTGTGGAATTTTCAATGTCCCTAAAATATATATATTGTTACAACTTATAATACATTTTGGATATTTAAGTTCCACTTAATTGGTTTAAATTGTAATGATTTGTGGATTATGCACAAAATCCTTGAAAATGAGCATCTGTCATTCTTTCTACAAACGAATCAGGTATTGCAGAGGCCCTTAATAGGGGCGACCTTTCCAATTCGTTCTTTTCATAAACGTTGCCAGGGATATTCGAACACGAATCCCGAAATAAAGGCTTAAGGAAACCTAACACTTCATCCCACTAGATCAATTGTTAATTGGTTATTAGTAGTAGTATACCACTACTAGTGGTATCCGCGGGGTCGTTTGTCCTATTCATTCAGATATTCACGATCAAAAAGTATTGGATTCTCTTTCAGATAGGCTCCGAAAGGAGAAGGGGGACTGGAATGCCAACTACTAATGTGATATCTACACAAGATATGGGATTGTGACTAAATCTCATGAGACCCACGAATTCATCTTCCTTTTCTTTTTTAATTGGGCTTCCTTCCAGACCATTTACCAACCCAATCGACTACTCTTATTTAGGACATACATTAATTCCTTGCACCTTCGTATATCGTTTGGACTTGGGAGCATTGTTTTTCTATCCATTTCGTTACGCTGACCTTAACGCTCGTAATGTAAGCTCTTACATATAGAGTTGTCAAAAGCTAACCGAACCCGCTAATCCGACCCGAACTGTCCGATAACTTTAGGGTCAAGATCCGAAAATGTGAACCGAAACCCGAAATTAACCAAACCTGATAGGACCCGAAACACGTTGAGTTGAAACCCGAAACACGTTGGGTTGAAACCCGAAACACGTTGAGTTGACCGATTTAGTATATTATAGAATTTTTAAATTTTATTTTGAAAATTATAATATATTTTAGTATTAAAATAAATGAAAATAATATAATATAATTAAATATTATTATTTAATTGAAAACTGATTTTAATAATCATAAAAAAGGATATTTTAGACCTGCTGATCAACCCGATCCGACCAAAAACCCCCTACCCGACCCGATTGACCCATAACGAAACCGAACCCGAACCCGCCCGACCCGACCCGATTGACAAGTCTACTTACACCTATCTATCTATAATATTATAAGAAAAAAATTTAACAATCTATGTCAATGCAATTAATGTGTCGTCTTATTTCAATCCAAATGACATTTTATCTTACTCCAAACTAAAATTATTTAAGAACCTATATACCAATTTATTTATGTACCAAAAGTAGCACAATAACAACCAATCGAATTATTTTACTTAATTTTAAAAATTTTATAAATGAGATTGATATTTAGGTACAAAAATAAAATAAGTGAAACTTAAAATTACTAAAAAAAAGAAAAAAATATTTAAAACAAAGAAAACAAATTATTTTTTATTGTATATAATATATATTGTAAATTTTATGCCTTTCTTTTGGTAATCAATTTATGTATATTTAAAAAAGAATTTGAAACTAAAATTATTTCATATCATAATTCACAACCAATGGCGGAGGGAGAGGGGTGCGAGTGGGGATTTAGCACACACTCAATTTTTTAAAAAAATATTTTTTTGAAAAATATGTATAAAAAATACTAGATTATTGATAAAAAAACTAGTTTACTTGTCCTAAACAACCAAGATAATTTTATATTTTTATGAAAAATACAAAATAAGGGTTCTCAAATACAACATTTTTATAAAAAAAAATACAAAATTTTCTACATTGTTCTAAAAATCCCCGCTTATTTCCATCTAGCTTATGTCTAGGCGCTAAAAGGTCCAATCCCGCTTAGTGTTCGAGCCCGTGTAGAAGACCACCAATTCATCTAGGCACCTGGTTAGGCCACCTAGGCGGTCCCTCTCTGCCTAGGGACCGCTTAGTACTTTTTAGAACATGTGTAAAACAATAATACAAAAAATAGAAAAAAAATTGTATATTTTAATTTTTTTAATGTAGTCAAAATTTTGACCTAGAGAAATTTAGCCTTCACTGGATCGAATTCCCGACTACGCCCTTGTTCATTACAATACATATTTTATATAAAAAATGAATTATTAAATTCATCGCCAACAAAAGCTATAATATAGTATATTTGCTAGTATAATATTTATACAATATCTTATGAGGGAGAAAGTTTTTACAAATGAGTAAATTACAAATAGGTAAGCATGAGTTTGGTTCAAATGAAACAAAATCTTATCCTAAAACGCAAAATGAATGCACTTTTCCTACTTCTTAGTGCACTTTTCATATAAAAGTGCATTGCAAAATACAAAAGTGCAATCGGAAAAAGTGCACTACAAAAAGTACGAAAAGTGCACTACAAAGTACAAAAAGTGTAATTCGAAAAAGTGCATTCCGAAATAGAAAAAGTGTACTACGAACTAGAAAAAGTGCATTCGTTTCAGGATAAGTGTTCGTTTCAGGATAAGAGTTTGTTTCATTTGAATCAAACTCTAAGTAGTATACAGATTTCGTTTCAGGATAAGAGTTTGTTTCAGGATAAGAGTTTGTTTCATTTGAACCAAACTCTAAGTGTTCATTTTTTGTTCAAATTCAAGGGAAATTATCTTCACTTGAAAGTTTTAGGGTTTAAGTTTGTTGTGTTTGATTTTTTTTAGATTTAGGCAAATATTATACTTTTATTGTTGATTTTAATATGAAATTAGGAGATAGGGATCAGTTATAGTTCAAAAGGATTAAAAGGGGGAAATAAACGGCCATGGACGATAGGATCGTGAACGAGCAAGCCGGAGGTTGAAGACGATCTTTGGTCGTAACGGCCATGACGTCGTTTGTCGTGACGGATATGACGGACTTTTCCGTGACGGTTTTGAGTCTTTCCCTTTTATTGTGTCGCAACGGCTGATGCCGTTTTCCTTTTATTGTCGTTCACTTTATATTTTGATATTTCAGATGTCAAAAATCATGCCGTCCTTGAGGACTCTTCGTTATAATAATCGCACACCGCTGGAAGAGCAGCAGAAAGTTGCAGTTGCGCTAGCTCCAGAGCTTCTGTTGGCCCCGACTACGTCGGATTCGGAGTTTCCGTTGTCCTCGACTACGTCGGATCTGGAGCTTCTATTGCCCCCGGTTGAGCCGTCGGATCCAAAGCTTTCGTTGAGCCGTTGGCTTTGGAGCTTCCGTTGGCCTCGGTTGAGCCGGAGGTCTCGTCCGCTTCTAGGATCCAACCGGCGTCTTGTCAATTCCGGAGGGGAAGTCGACGAGTCGTGTTTGATTCATCACAAGATGAGGTGAGGAGCACCTCACAGCACTCATGTCCGTCATCGACAGTACATACTCCTCTAGTACCGAGCACCCGAGGCAACTGCAACTTGATTAAAAAGGGTTAAAAAACGAACATGGCCGATAGGATCGTGAACGAGCAAGCGATGACTTCGTAACGGACATGACTTCGTTTGTCGTGACTTATATGACGGACTTTTCCGTGACGACTTTGAGTCTTTCCCTTTTATTGTGTAGCAACGGCTGATGTCATTTTTTTTATTGTCGTTTACTTTATATTTTGAAATTTCAGATGTCGAAAACCATGCCATCCTTGAGGACTCTTCATTATATTAATTGCACATTGTTGAAAGAGCAGCAGGAAGTTGCAATTGTTGTAACACCCCCTTCCTACCCTGGAGGTATTATCGCCAGTAACCCAGATTAAGACTAAACCGAAGCTACCCAAGGCTTTAAACTGATTGAACAAACTAAAACAAGGTAAATGAAACCATTTAAAAACCTAACCAACTTAAGTTGAATATTACAGCGGAAAAACACGTAAAAGGTCTTATACAAACCTTAACATAAAAGAATAAATAAATAGAACAACCTTCTATTTAAACAAAATCTTCATCATGTCTTCCTTGAGTTCTAATTTCTGAAACTCAGCTTCGCTTTGAAGTAGTTCAATCATGATCTTCACTCAAGTATAGCCATTGCAAACCTCTCTTCAACTTCTGGAGCTTCAAACATCTGAATCCGCCTCTTGAATCAACTTCCAAGAAGAACCTGATGTGTCGTAAACCAACGGTGGACACCAGCCGACCATATAAAAGAAAAGAAAATGGACGGGTTAGTCTAATGAAAGACTAGCAAGAGGAGAATCTAACTTGGTTCTTATGGTTGTAACTTAGCATATTGGCATCCAAATCCGATTAGACTCGGATTATGATCCAACAGTTAACAGTCTTATAGAGAATAAGAAGGAGACTCGCATAATCAAAAGAGAGAACACCACCGCTTGTGGTTTCTTTTAAGAAGCATAAACAATTGTTGGGAACTCATAATAATCACATAACATTTTGAAAAGCCTCCATCGACTAATCAGATTAACTTAATCAAAGTTTGATTAAGAATCATTCATAACCGGAAGCAAGAATGGTTATCGAATAGACTAACCATCCGGGTACATTAATGTGCCTAACGCACTTATCTTATATTACTTAAGTTTTTACAAACATGTTGGTGACTTTTAATCGACTGAAACTGCCGAGAATCCACATGTACATGGAGACGTCAAGATGAGAGGGATGAAATCCATGATCATTGACGAACACCTAGTACCAATTTGCACTTAGCTAGAGTGCAAAACACCTCCTCCAGCGTTGAGTGAGGTATGAGTCATGACCCGAATGTTGGGATATAATAGTAACGAGCTAAACCTCCCACAATAAACTGTGTTATAAAGAGTTCATCGGAGACTCGGCTCCTACCCCTGAAAAACTAACTTACTTCACAATAATGTCTCAGCATGAGACAACATATTTGATGAGGTATTTTCGGTGGTCGTTATACCTATCAAAGAATCCTAACTTAACCAATCTGAGTAGAATGGTAAGCAAGGGTCGATCCCACAGAGACTTGTGTAAATATGTTATTACTTTAGTGTCAAGTAACTAATATGGGGGGTTTATTGATTGAAAATCTAAACTACTATGCAAATTGAAAACTAACTATGAATGCAAATATGATTGCGTTAACAAATATGAGAAAAGCGTGTTCAACTAATTAGATCCATCATGATATTGCTTTATTGATCATCGATTCTCTTGATTCTCTCCTCACTTGAATAATCTATTGTGGATAATGATCCTACTAAGGATTAAGACCTAAATTTCAGATTTAGTTGATAGACCAACCAGTTCTAACAACCCTAATTATCTAATAACCTAGAAGACCTTCTAGATTCAATTAAATAACAGCATGAAGATTCAAGTTATCAATAGAAACAAACACTTAGAGCAACCAGACATCTAAATGACTTGTGAATTTATTCCCTACTTTAATCAACTTGTCCAACCGGTACTAAATCAATTAAAGTCTACTCTTGATCCAATTAACTCCAACCGGTAATTAATCAGATTCAGTTGTAACTAGAAATTCTATTAGGTGATCAATCTAATAAAACCCTAATTTAGATTTAAATAAGCACAGGGAATAATTTCTATTCAAGTTCATTGAGAATCAATTAAATCTCACAATCATACACAAATCATGACTTCACTAATTAGCCAAACACAAGGGAAATTAGCAATGCATAATTGAAATTGAAATCAAACTTACAAGAGGTTCAAAGATTGCTCCTTTGAGAAAAACTCTCTCCAAATAAAACCCTAGCCTCCCAAGGTTGATCAAAAGTTCTCTAAAAATAAACTAACATAAAGTATTTATATGTCTCTAAAAATAACCCTCATAAGATATATTAAACACAATACTCGGATAAAATACAAGCCCATAAGCTAAAATATCAAAGCCCAAAACTAAGACTCGGCCCAAACATGCGTCCGCTGAAAGCTCAAGATTGCGCGGCTTGGCACCATATTGCGCGATTGTTCTTCTTCTTGGCTCTTCATCCTAATGCATCCTAGATTCCTTAGCCTCGTCCATCTCGTCCATCACCACCATGTTCCATCTGCACTCGCCCCGCTGTTGCTCCTGAACCTAAAAACCTGTAAAACCGAGCAAACCAGCGCATAATACCCGACAACACAAAAACCTAAAAACTACCTAAAAACTAACCAAAACCTAACCAAAACATATATAAAACATGCATCTAAACTACTCCTATATGCGAGCTATCATATTGCCCCATGCTTAACCCTTGCTTGTCCTCAAGCAAGACATAAATCCAATCACACCATAGAAATGCAATCTCACATCCATGTCAAGTCAAACAAACATTTCACATGTAATTAAAAACTCAACCAAGACTTCTCAACATGCATTATAACTAGCAAAAAGTAAAGACCATTCATTCATTCTAGACCTCACCAAGGAAATTGTGTTTTGCAATCAACAGTCAAGTGTATAAAGGGTATGTGTTTCACTCAAAATCAACCAATGAAAACTAGACTACCATATGCTTGCATCAGAGTTCTAAATCTCCACCGCTGGGGATCAAATACATAACAAAAATCATGAGGTCTTTTTCCGGCTTGTAATGGGGTCAAGGTAAAGAGACATTTGGAAGGGATAATATTTGGCATGTGGTGCTAAATCCGGGATAAAGAACTAATCCTAAACCCAAACTTTACACTTCCTTTTCAATTCCTCCAACTTCTTTTTACCAACTACATTACATTTACATTAAAGCACTTTGCTTCTTTTTTTTTTCTTTCTTTTGCCTCTTTTCAACTCTTTCTTGCTTTGCTAATGAAGACTAATAACATTTAAGCACTTTTTTTCTTTTGCTTATTTTGCAACAAACTTCATCTTCATTTTTTTTTTCAACTTTGAACACAAGAGTTTATTTCCTCTTTTTCTACCTCTTTCTCCAATTCCCCCATACTTATACATAACTCACACAATACAACCAAAACCTAAAGTCCTAAATCCCGGATTATGGGTCAAGCTTATTCGGCTATGGATCATTTTGTGGAGCAAATAAAAATAGGCTTAAGGCTCAAATAAGTGGGGTGTCAAAAACATGGATCTTGTAGGGTAGGAAGGGAAATAATAGGCTATAAAGAAACATTGCCTCAATCACTTTAATGTCATGCATTCAATCATATAAAGCAGCCTCAAAATAGAGTATTAACGCAAGTTCTAGAGCTAGATAATCATGGTGATACACTCAAGCATGTAAAAAACAAATATATCACGAAAGGCCAAAAATCAAATCTCACAAGGCTAATTGTTTTGTCTAGAACTTTAGAATAAATCAAATACTTAAGCTAAATACATGCTCAATCCTATAATCAAGTCATTTAATCAATGATCATGCTTATATCATATCCACTTCAGTAAATTATGCAAATCATGGGTTAGAATTCATACTTAACTTAGAAAAACAAGAGGAATCAAACAATGAGGAAATAAGAACCTAAATGCAATATATTTGTATTTTGTTTCAATTTTCTGATTTTTTTTTTCATTATTCAAAATTTTAATCAATGCATGCAAAAAATTTAAACATGACCTAAACTAATGCAACTATATGCAATGCAAACAAGTAATTCCCTTCCCCCATGCTTAAAACATACTTTGTCCCCAAAGTATAGTAAAAAGAAAAGGAAAGAGAAAAACTCACAAATATCTCTAGTCATCCGGGTAATGCGGCGGGAAATCTGACGGTGGTGGTGAAGGCTTCTTCGGGTTATCAATCTTCAGACCTAGGATATCTAACACACACACACAAAACTACCTAAAAAGCAAAAGATTATAACTGAAAAACAAAACTACTCTAAACCTTGGGTTGCCTCCCAAGAAGCGCTTGTTTAACGTCATTAGCTTGACGTAAAAAGGATATTAAGAAGGATATGAGATGTGGAATTCGATCTCCTTCCCGTCGAATCCCATCTTCAGTGTGCCTTGCGGTATGTCGATCCTTGTATTCGCAGTTTTCAAAAATGGTCGTCCGAGCAACATTGAAATCTTTCCAACTTCCGATCCCATGTCCATCACTAGAAAGTCAGCCGAAAACTTCAAGCAATCCACCGTAACCCATACGTCTTCAATTTTGCCTTTAGGCCTTATAGTGGAATGATCAGCCAGCTCTACTATGGTCCGAGTTTCTTTCAATGGTCCCATACCAAGTTTCTCATATAGGGACGAAGAAATCACATTAACTGATGCACCTAAATCAATTAAAGCTTCATTCACTTTGGTGCTTCCAATAGTGCAAGGGATAGTGAACATGCCAGGGTCACTGCACTTCTCGGGCAAACGCTTTTGAAACACAGCAGACACATGTTCTTTTTCTTTGACTTGCTTTTGAATTTTCTCCTTCTGTCCCCTTTTTAGAGTACACAACTCCTTCAAAAACTTAGCATACCGAGGTACACTCTTGATTAGATTCAGTAGCGGAACATTAACTTTGCATGCACTGAAGACCTCGAACAGCTCTTTGTCGTTCTTCAATTTTCGGGTTTCTTTCAAGGCCTCTGGGAATGGTGGAACATGCACGTAAGCTTTCAGAAGGGGTTCAGAGTTGTCTTTCAGATCGCCCAGATTGCGCGGCGTCGCGCCATATTGCGCGACCACGCTTTCCCCCTCGACCCCGCGCAATCCCAACTGGGAGCACATTGCGCGGGGTGCACATTGCGCGGGCGCGCTTTCAGCAGCCAAGCCGCGCAATTGCCCCTCGTTCTGTTCAGTTGATTCTTCAGCCTTGCTCAACTGATATACTTGCCTCGCCTTCGAACCATCATAAATAGAGACAAAACTGACATTTGCCCTCGGGTTAAGCTCTGTCTGGGACGGTAGCTTACTTGAATCTCTGGCTTCCAATTTTCTCACTGCCTCAGCAATCTGACTGACTTGATTTTCCAGATTCTTTATACTGGACTTGGTTTCCTGTTGAAGCTGAGTTAGAGAACCATGTATTGTCGAAACTGTCTGAGTCAGACTTCTGATCATCTGGTCAGTGGACATATCATTCTGATTTCCTCCTTGAGCCTGAGATTGGAAAGGTGGTCTGAATTGAGCTTGGCCACCTTGATTGTTGAACTGTTGATTGCTTGGATTGCCATACCTCAGATTAGGATGATCCCTCCAGCCTGGGTTGTAGGTGTTGGAGAAGGGGTCATACCTCGGCCTAGGTGGTCCATATCCTCCCACTGCATTCACCTCAGCTTTTTGATCTTGGAGTGTAGGGCAAGCGTCAGTGGGATGCATGTTATCAAAACAGATTTCACAAGATTTCACCTGTTGTCGACCACCTTGCTGCAACAATTGCTTCATCATCATTTTCAATTCAGTGACTTCATCTTGAATTCTTGTATTAGCCACCACTGAATTTGCAGCTCTCGAGCTAGTCTCTTTTCTGAACTGTCTTGTGCCCTCAGACAGTTGTGTAAACAGGTCAAACGCAGCAGCAGGAGTTTTGTTGAGAATATGACCTTGGCAAGCTGCATTGACCATCCTTCTCTCATCATCCAAGAGGCCATTGAAAAGATATAGAATCAGGTCTTGATCAGTGTAGCCGTGAAAGGGACAGCTGGCTACCAACCTCTTGAATCTCTCATAGTATTCGTACAAGGACTCATTCGCTTCTTGTTCGATGTTACTGATTCGCTTTTTCAGATCGTTGAGTCTTGTAGCAGGGAAGTACTTTTCTAGAAAAGCTTCCTTCATCTTTGCCCATGTATCAATACTTCCCAGAGCTAAGTAGTAAAACCAGTCTTTAGCCTGATCCTTGAGAGAAAAAGGAAAAGCTCTCAGCGCGATCTGGTCATGAGTTACATCAGCAGGCTTCATGCTTGAGCACACAACATGAAATTCAGAAAGATGTTTGTTGGGGTCTTCACCACTATGCCCATGGAATGAAGGCAAAAGGTGGATCAAACCGGATTTCAGCTCAAACTTGACTCCCTCACCGAGAGCAGGGAATTGCACCGCCAATGGCTGTTGTGTCAGATTTGGTGCGGTCAACTGTCTCAGAGTTTGGTCACCCATCTCAGCAGATTCAGCACATTCAGATTCAAAGTCAGAGTCTTCAAGAAAGAACGGTAAGGCCTGAAAGTGATTCCGGATTTCCTTCCTTAGCTTGAAGAGTGTCCTGTCAATATCTAGATCAAATAACAGAGGAGATGAGTTAGTAGCACGGGTATGAACCATATAACAGGTTCACACCCAAAACAGCACACAAGTAATAAACACAAATAGCGACGAGTCCCCGGCAACGGCGCCAAATTTGATGAGGTATTTTCGGTGGTCGTTATACCTATCAAAGAATCCTAACTTAACCAATCTAAGTAGAATGGTAAGTAAGGGTCGATCCCACAAAGACTCGTGTAAATATGTTATTACTTTAGTGCCAAGTAACTAATATGGGGGGTTTATTGATTGAAAATCTAAACTACTATGCAAATTGAAAACTAACTATGAATGCAAATATGATTGAGTTAACAAATATGAGAAAAGCGTGTTCAACTAATTAGATCCATCATGATATTGCTTTATTGATCATCGATTCTCTTGATTCTCTCCTCACTTGAATAATCTATTGTGGATAATGATCCTACTAAGGATTAAGACCTAAACTTCAGATTTAGTTGATAGACCAACCAGTTCTAACAACCCTAATTATCTAATAACCTAGAAGACCTTATAGATTCAATTAAATAACAGCATGAAGATTCAAGTTATCAATAGAAACAAACACTTAGAGCAACCAGACATCTAAATGACTTGTGAATTTATTCCCTACTTTAATCAACTTGTCCAACCTGTACTAAATCAATTAAAGTCTACTCTTGATCCAATTAACTCCAACCGGTAATTAATCAGATTCAGTTGTAACTAGAAATTCTATTAGGTGATCAATCTAATAAAACCCTAATTTAGATTCAAATAAGCACAGGGAATAATTTCTATTCAAGTTCATTGAGAATCAATTAAATCTCACAATCATACACAAATCATGACTTCACTAATTAGCCAAACACAAGGGAAATTAGCAATGCATAATTGAAATTGAAATCAAACTTACAAGAGGTTCAAAGATTGCTCCTTTGAGAAAAACTCTCTCCAAATAAAACCCTAGCCTCCCAAGGTTGATCAAAAGTTCTCTAAAAATAAACTAACATAATGTATTTATATGTCTCTAAAAATAACCCTCATAAGATATATTAAACACAATACTCGGATAAAATACAAGCCCATAAGCTAAAATATCAAAGCCCAAAACTAAGACTCGGCCCAAACATGCATCCGCCGAAAGCTCCAGATTGCGCGGCTTGGCACCATATTGCGTGATTGTTCTTCTTCTTGGCTCTTCATCCTAATGCATCCTAGCTTCCTTAGCCTCGTCCATCACCACCATGTTCCATCTGCACTCGCCCCGTTGTTGCTCCTGAACCTAAAAACCTGTAAAACCGAGCAAACCAGCGCATAATACCCGACAACACAAAAACCTAAAAACTACCTAAAAACTAACCAAAACCTAACCAAAACATATATAAAACATGCATCTAAACTACTCCTATATGCGAGCTATCAAACATACAAGGCCACACATAACGGACCTAAATCCAGTTCTAACGCGAAACTGAAGAAACAACATGGTCATTATTTCTAACAAATATAACGACCTATCATATTTTATTAATCATACAAGTTGTTCCCAATGCAAATATTAAATGGGATCCAATTCCTCATTTAATAACAATAACGCAAGAGAGAATCGTCCACTTGCCTTAGAAGGCGTGCTCAACGTCCTTAGCAATTCCAACAATAATCTTTACCATCCTTCTGACAAATATAACAAAAGGATTTCTCAGCAACGAGCTCACAGAAACACTTCTTAGTTGTATTCTCAACTCCTACAACTTCCTAATCGATAAACGATTTAATTTCCGAATATCGATATATAATAAATCCTTAGTTATCATGCTTCAAGGAGCCATCTTGGCGGAATTATAACTAATTATCCGCTTCACTTTTGAAACAACTTTCTAAACAAAAAGTGTTCCTCAGTAACAGTTCTTAAAAGTTATCAAATCTCGGATCAAACGGATTAACAACGAATCCCGAGTAGTTAACCGAAGTCCTTTACCTGCCAATCGGTAACCAAAACTTGTATTCGCTATAACGGAAGATCCGGACGTCCGTTTCACGAGTGGTTTGAACCTGTGGGACCGTATCAACGTCAAGATTATAAAAACCATAAATTTAATTATCAAAGTGGAACCGAAAGTCCCTTATGGTGGCTCCGTAATCAACCTGCTAATTAATTTTGATTGTATATACCTTCACTCGAGCCCATGGCTCGTTTGGCTCGATCATGGCTCAATCCCCGAGCCCGAGGGTGGCTGGGCTTTGCCCGGGAGTATCCCTCGCTGTGGGTGGTGGTCGGACATGCTAACGGTCGCCGGCGGCATGGCATAACGAAGCAAAGAGTGACCGACGGTGAAGATCTCCCGAACCAGTGTCCGTCGTCGTCCCGTCCTTTTTCGCCGTTCTGGTTCTGCCCCACCATCCCAAAGGGAGGAAGAAGGTGATGACGTGGTGGAGGAGATGGAGGTGGACGGGCTGAGGAGGCGGGGAAGAAGAGCACCCGGCGGTGAAGACTAGTCTGTCGTTCCGTCCGATTAGGCTCTCTCGCTCCATTCCTCACTTTTTTCTAGCTGGATACAATCCAAAAAGGAGGAGAATAGTCCACCCTTATCTCTCACATTGCCTTCCTCAATAAGTAAATGAAAGTCGGTCTAACGGGATTTCTCGTCTCGAGGGACTCGCGTTAAAGCGGTAAAATTAGGTACCTCGGGTGGAAAAACTTACTAAACAAAAAACATCTCGTAAATTATGTAGACTAATGAAATCAATTTTCCATGATTTTATCACGCTACCTTGAATTTTTAAGGCTTCCGTTTCGTATTTTAAATCCTTTACAGTACATAATTAAAAAGACGGCTTATCTAATAAATATTCTTTTTCCACTGAAAAATCCTAGAATTCACACAGATCCATAAAATCATTTCTTTGTGATTTTAGGATATCACCAACAAATTTTCTAGGAATTAATCTCCAACAAAAATATTGGATTAAGCGTTAAAACGAACAAAAAGGTTAAAAGGTTATCCAAGAAAAATTCAAAAATATCCTCAAAAACCGCAGTTATTACATTGGTACCCCCTTAAAAATGGTTTGGTCCTCGAAACCAGGGAGAACTCGAATCATATGGAAAGATAGCACAAGTACACATACACAACCACTACAAACCTATACAGAAGTTTGTAGTACCCCCTTAAAAAAACATATTGTTACTTCTGCACCAAGCACAATCAACCATTGCTTAGTTACCAAACTTCTTCTTTACAACATTCACTGACTTTGGAAAATGACTCAGCATTTCCTGTCTGGTTTCTCTAGTCTTTTCTTCATCTCCAATTTTTAGGCCAAGGTAGCCTAACCAAAGGTAATTTTTTTTTCTTATTCACGATTCAACCTGGCCCTTCTTCATAGGGATCATTTGGTTGAATATCTATCTCATTATTGTTGAGTACATGAGATATATCGAACGTATACTATCAAGGAAAACATTACAGATAGAATGCACTAAAGGTGGAAATGCCAACCGATAAACAAACTTACCAGTTCTTTTCAGTATCTCGAAAGATCCAACATAGCGAGCATTTACGTTGTCTCGCATTTCCCAGCGGAATATGCCTTTCAAGGCAAATACTAGCACAAAAACGTTTTTCTTTATAATGAACTTAACATACTCTCGTTTTAGCACAATACACAACTGTTGTCGCTTTTGAGCAGTTAACACCCTTGAACGTGTTAGTGCGATATCAGTTGTTGTTCTCTTGGCCAAGTCTGGCCCGTGAAAAATCTTGTCACCATTGTCATTCGAACAAATTGACAACCAACACTTCCGGTCTTACAAAGCCTTAAAAGATTCATTTCTTTATCGTGTGATCACAATTCTTGTATGTGAAATCACTCAAACTCAAGCTAGCATTCCAACTCGTGTGGAATCCTGAATACATGTCCTCGGGAGTTTGAATTTGTTTCCTTGCATTGTTCATCACTTTGATGTGGGAGGCCAATATTAAAATTCAATTCACTGCATAAAGCTTGTTGTCACTCCCTTCAAAACTTTGGCATGAACCATTCATCTCAATCAGAGATAATAGTATTTGGAGTTTTATGAAGATGATATACTTCATACATGAACACCTTAGCTAACTTCTGTACTCTTTAAGTCATCTTAAATGCATTAAAAAGAACACTCTAAGTGAGTTTATTAACAATCTTCATATGCATCCTTCTTTTATTAAGTCTTGAACGACTAATGACAAGAATTCATTGTAACATCTTTCTGCTTTCATTCTGAAACAGGAAGAGACTATAACATTTCATCTGGTATTCCATGCTCAATCAAGACTTCCAGACAAACCAAACATATCAAAACAAACTCGGTGACATTTTACTTCATGTCAGACCATCATTATCTCAAATCCTTATATGTTTACTTGTTCCAGGATGAATTAATTAAGCAAATAAATATGCTTCCTTTGAAATAAACTTTCAAAACTCATCAACAACAGATACTCATGAACAGTTTTGAAACCAAGCAATCCATAATCTTGATTAACAAATCCCGGTGTCTTACCTTCTTGATCTTCTCCATTGATCTTAAACAATATTACTTTCCCATACTTTTTTTCCTTGATCTGGTCCACAAATTCTGAATAGAATCCTAGGGTATTCACACAATCTTGTTGTCATCCAAACTAAACCTTTAGTCCTTCTCAAATTAGTTTCTTTACAAGGATTACATAAAATCCTTACTCAATTTCCTTATTGAGATAAAATCTCAGTATTACTTTAACCATGAATATGAAATTTATCCAACACATGACAATATTATAACCTATCTTGTCAATCCTTTACATCCTTTTCTCAACCAAAACTCAGCTTGGGCATACTGACATTCAAAAGTAGTTATCTTATTCAACCACTTCAAACTAAACTCTTATGCATTACTATACCAACATATTGGACAATAATACCTATAGTCCAATAATTTTCAACAAAATTGTCTTCATTGACAATTTTCAGTCTTTTTCATCAAAGAACTGTTTAGACTTCACTTAACATTCTGACTTGTTGAGTAATTTAACTCTTAGGATTAAAAACATATGCTCACATGTCCACTCTTTATATCCAACAACTTATCAGACTGAGATTGAATATCAATACTAATTTGCATATCCAAACTCCAGACCTATTGGAGTTTTGCTTAAAATCCTCACTTGACTATCTTATCTCAAAGAGATTTAAGTTTTCAAGACAACATGAAAACAATTAACAACTAATGGAGAAATTCCTAGTACATCCTTTATTCCCAAAAAAAGGATTACTACAATATCATTCCTTAGAAAGGGTTCCATTCCAGGAGTCCATATCAACTTACTTTCAAGGACAATTCCGCTAAGAAGGCAATGACTTTCTTAGGTCTTGACATCAACCAAGATGAACTACTAGCAAACTGCTTAGAGAATTCCAATAATCATTAACTGAAAACAATCCCAAACTTTAGATAAGTACGGAGTTACTCCATGCTATTCAGAAACCAACACAGATTTGTAAAGAATCTTACCAAATTTCTTTACTTATAATCGAACTATTTTGGGAAGTTTGACCATATTCCTTAAATGGTATAGGGTACCAAAGATGTACTAACTCAAAAGAGTTTTACCAGATACTAGATATAGCAATAGATATAGCAATTGCTATAATGCAAAAGAAAGCTTGCATCTTTTCATCTCAATCAACTATACTTGCAAAACTCATATAATTGCAAAACTTATATGATTGCCAAATCATACTAGAAACTATTCTTTAAAACCCAAGGAATTATGTGATCTTATTCCACCATGTGATCAGGATGGGAAACAAAATTAAACATAATCCTTTACTGCATTCTCATAGGAATAAGACATGTAATCTTGCCTTACCATGTGATCAAGATGGAAGACAAATCACATTCTTACTCACCACCATGAAAACCGTAGAAAATTTTATTCATGAATCCCGCATATCAAATCAACATTTCTTTGAAAAAAAATCATACTTGAACTCTACAAAGTTCTAAGATCTTTCTCAAAAGAGAAAATCACAAAACAATTTCAAATATCCCTTAAATCATAACAGCTTGACAGGAACTCGACATAGTATACAAGCATACAGGCTTTAACTTTGAATGTCGCTGAAACAAAGATTAGCTACTTTATGAAGAAATGGGCGCGTCAAGCCAATGCATCAAATAGAATTGCTGATCTCAATTTCATGATGCTACTGACGCTTTGCCCTAGTTCTGTGCTGACCTTTGCACATTAGCTGGCCTTACCAACTTGACCAAAGTTTCAAATCAAAACTGAGTCTCAAAGGAGCTAAGATACTCCAACTCACTTCTGAGCCCCACATTTCCTTTCGAATGTGACACTTCATTTCCTCCTCAAGGTAGAACATAATGACATACCTTGACTTTTCTTAAATAGACATATTGCTAGACATTTTTATAATCCATAGTATTGAGTAATCTCTGCCTGATTTAACTCAATCTCAACCCAACTTAATTCCACAAGTTTCATAAAAAGTTGATTGCTTGCGTCCATTTACTTGCAATCCTTACGGAAAATGTGATTCCAACATCTTCTTACTCATAACAAATTCTTCCAAGGTCGATCTCAACTTGTATGTCTCCTTGACGTCCCACTCTAAAGTGATGTAACAATGATACATTACCAAATTTCAATGCTTGAGCCCATCCACTTGTAAATCAACGGCCCTTTATAACTTAATCTTCTCGATACAAATAGAAGTGCACTGTCAAACTCTACATCTAGTTCAAGACATGCAATCCCTATATCTCTCTATATATAAGGAAAGTTCTTTAATTTCCAATTTCTTTTAACAGAAGAATTCACATGACCAAATAAGGTATTCTTAAACCTATCCCTATTACTTCTTCATCATTCTCTTGTCTTCTTACTTTACCATAAGGAGAAGACATATACCTTTTTATTATCTCAAGTTCAAACCACATTGCAAAGGAAGAGCTTATGGTTAGGAAACTTGCCGACAACGTAACAGTCTCACCAGTACCACCTTAGACATTAGGTTTGACTGATATAAAATCTTCAAAACTCAAACACAACTGAAATTATTTTTCAGCGATAAGGTCTAAGCCTTATTGACCACAATATTGAAGGATTGATATTTTTCTCCCAACTGTTTAAAATATCAAAAACAAATATGCTAAGATCATTCCTTGATTGATCTTCTCAAAACTAAACTTTATCATTTCCATCCTTGAAGAAACATAAGTCAATACCATTGGCGATTTAGAACATCTTATTGTTGGTTCCATTACTGGTCAATTATAGGCCTCAAGTCTCTTCTCATTATCCCGAGTTGGTTATCATACAACGAAACTCCAATAACGTGGTCACATAGGTTAATCATCTGGATATCAACAACTCATGTAATCAATTAACACTTGTGCTAAGTAGTTAATTGAACATAAACACATTATTGATGAACTTTTACCTGTTCAATCCATTTTAACCAATTAACCTTATTCACAACAACCTTGATGATTAACCACTTGTTCACAACTTAAGCTGAATCAACATTCTTCCTTCCTTTCTTACTATAATCATAAGAAATTCCCATTCCATTTAGGATTCTCAATCCTCTTAACTTAAAGGATATCAACACATATGAAAATCCAAGTTTGAACACTATCAGGTTAAAAATTGAATTGCATCTTCCAACAGTTTAACAATTCAGTTGATCCAACACTTCAGCACCTCAAAGCTCTTTAACTTCCCATTGGGCAAAGAAAAGTACAGAATATCCATGATTCTATACTATAGATTCACAAACACAATTGTTGAAGAAAGTTTCCAAAGACAATCCTTTTCTTTTCAGAATTCTTTTTCATCCCTCATGATCCATACTGATCTCTTTTAGAATCACTCAAGACTTATAAGATTCACCAAATCTTAACATTGAGGAGTAGAGGTTCCAACTCCAAACTTCTATTGATACTTGAATTCAAAATTCAGAAATTCCTATAAGAATATACTCTTGAAACTCTTACACTTATAACTTCAAAGTCAAACAAACTCACTTTGAAAATTCCTTTTTAAAGACAACCTTGAATTTTCACATATCAAGAAAAGAAATTAACAATTTCTTTCACATACCTTTGAATCATGACCTTTTTAAACAACATTCATAACTTGGAATCTTCCATCATATGAGCTTAACATAGGAAACCTTCAAACTAGAAAATCTTTATGAAGTAGAATACTTAACTTCAAAGTCTCACAAAACGTTTCCTAATAACACGGAAGAAACGACAAGGGTACACCCAATTCAGACTCTCAATAGGGAATAGGAATTCATTGAGAACTTGGTCTAAAACGGGTTCAACTTCAGGAATCTTCACCTGATCATACTATGGATCCTTCTCGGAATCCATTCCCATCTTCAGGGAATCAATTGTCCACCATAGGACCTTCTTCAAAGAAGTTATTACAAACTTATTACCTCATGTTCTCCAATTTCCTTTCCTCTTTCTATCTCTTCACGAGTCTGACCTCCAATCTTAATCACTTTCCATAAATGGTTCTAAGACAACACCAATATAGAATTATCCATAACTCTATATGGAAGGAGGAAAGTCTTAATCAAGACTTGGAACTTTTAGCTCTGATACCACTTCTGTAACACCCCCTTCCTACCCTGGAGGTATTACCTCCAGTAACCCCGATTAAGACTAAACCGAAGCTACACAAGGCTTTAAACTGACTGAACAAACTAAAACAAGGTAAATGAAACCATTTAAAAACCTAACCAACTTAAGTTGAATATTACAGCGGAAAAACACGTAAAAGGTCTTATACAAACCTTAACATAAAAGAATAAATAAATAGAACAACCTTCTATTTAAACAAAATCTTCATCAAGTCTTCCTTGAGTTCTTATTTCTGAAACTCAGCTTCGCTTTGAAGTAGTTCAATCATGATCTTCACTCAAGTATAGCCATTGGAAACCTCTCTTCAACTTCTGGAGCTTCAAACATCTGAATCCGCCTCTTGAATCAACTTCCAAGAAGAACCTGATGTGTCGTAAACCAACGGTGGACACCAGCCGACCATATAAAAGAAAAGAAAATGGACGGGTTAGTCTAATGAAAGACTAGCAAGCGAAGAATCTAACTTGGTTCTTATGGTTGTAACTAAACATATTGGCATCCAAATCCGATTAGACTCGGATTATGATCCAACAGTTAACAGTCTTATAGAGAATAAGAAGGAGACTCGCATAATCAAAAGAGAGAACACCACCGCTTGTGGTTTCTTTTAAGAAGCATAAACAATTGTTGGGAACTCATAATAATCACATAACATTTTGAAAAGCCTCCATCGACTAATCAGATTGACTTAATCAAAGTTTGATTAAGAATCATTCATAACCGGAAGCAAGAATGGTTATCGAATAGACTAACCATCCGGGTACATTAATGTGCCTAACGCACTTATCTTATATTACTTAAGTTTTTACAAACATGTTGGTGACTTTTAATCGACTGAAACCGCCGAGAATCCACATGTACATGGAGACATCAAGATGAGAGGGATGAAATCCATGATCATTGACGAACACCTAGTACCAATTTGCACTTAGCTAGAGTGCATAACACCTCCTCCAGCGTTGAGTGAGATATGAGTCATGACCCGAATGTTGGGATATGATAGTAACGAGCTAAACCTTCCAACATAAACTGTGTTATAAAGAGGTCATCGGAGACTCAGATCCTACCCCTGAAAAACTAACTTACTTCACAATAATGTCTCAGCATGAGACAACATACAAGGTCACACATAACGGACCTAAATCCAATTCTAACACGAAACTGAATAAACAACATGGTCATTATTTCTAACAAATATAACGACCTATCATATTTTATTAATCATACAAGTTGTTCCCAACGCAAATATTAAATGGGATCCAATTCCTCATTTAATAACAATAACGCAAGAGAGAATCGTCCACTTGCCTTAGAAGGCGTGCTCAACGTCCTTAGCAATTCCAACAATAATCTTTACCATCCTTCTGACAAATATAACAAAAGGATTTCTCAGCAACGAGCTCACAGAAACACTTCTTAGTTGTATTCTCAACCCCTACAACTTCCCAATCGATAAACGATTTAATTTCCGAATATCGATATATAATAAATCCTTAGTTATCAAGCTTCAAAGAGCCATCTTGGCGGAATTATAACTAATTATACGCTTCACTTTTGAAACAACTTTCTAAACAGAAAGTGTTCCTCAGTAACAGTTCTTAAAGGTTACCAAATCTCAGATCAAACGGATTAACAACGAATCCCGAGTAGTTAACCGAAGTCCTTTACCTGCCAATCGGTCACCAAAACTTGTATTCGCTATTAGGGAAGATCCGGACGTCCGTTTCACGAGCGGTTTGAACCTGTGGGACCGTATCAACGTCAAGATTATAAAAACCATAAATTAAATTATCAAAGTGAAACCGGAAGGCCCTTACGGTGGCTCCGCAATCAACCCGCTAATTAATTTCGATCGTATATACCTTCACTCGAGCCCATGGCTCGTTTGGCTCGATCATGGCTTGATCCCCGAGCCCGAGGGTGGCTGGGCGTTTCCCGGGAGTAGCCCTCGCTGTGGGTGGTGGTCGGACATGCTAACGGTCGCCGGCGGCGTGGCATAACGAAGCAAAGAGTGACCGACAGTGAAGAGTTCTCCTCTCCCGAACCAGCGTCCGTCGTCGTCCCGTCCTTTCTCGCCGTTCTGGTTCTGCCCCACCAGCCCAAAGGGAGGAAGAAGGTGATGAGGTGGTGGAGGAGATGGAGGTGGACGGGCTGAGGAGGCGGGGAAGAAGAGCAGCCGGCGGTGAAGACTAGTCTGTCGTTCCATCCGATTCGGCTCTCTCGCTCCATTCCTCACTTTTTTCTAGCTGGATACGATCCAAAAAGGAGGAGAAAAGTCCACCCTTATCTCTCACATTGCCTTCCTCTATAAGTAAATGAAAGTCGGTCTAACGTGATTTCCCGTCCCAGAACGGGATTCGCGTTAAAGCGGTTAAATTATGTACCTCGGGTGGAAAAACTTACTAAACGAAAAACGTCCCGTAAATTATGTAGACTAATAAAATCAATTTTCCATGATTTTATCACGCTACCTTGAATTTTTAAGGCTTCCGTTTCGTATTTTAAATCATTTACAGTACATAATTAAAAAGACGGCTTATCCAATAAATATTCTTTTTCCACTGAAAAATCCTAGAATTCACACCGATCCATAAAATCATTTCTTTGTGATTTTAGGATATCACCAACAAATTTTCTAGGAATTAATCTCCAACAAAAAATATTGGATTAAGCGTTAAAACGAACAAAAAGGTTAAAAGGTTATCCAATAAAAATTCAAAAATATCCTCAAAAACCGCAGTTATTATAATTGCGCCGCCTCCGAAGCTTCCATTGGCCCTGGCTACGTCGGATCCGAAGCTTCCGTTGGCCTCGGCTACGTCAGATCCGGAGCTTCCGTTGGCCACCCGCTATGTCGGATCCAGAGTTTCCGTTGTCCCCGACTATGTCGGATTCGGTGCTTCCATTGGCCCCGGTTGACCCGCCGGCTTCGGAGCTTTCGTTGGCCTCGGTTGAGTCGCCGACTTCGGAGCTTCGTTGGCCTCAGTTGAGTCGGAGGTCTCATTCGCCTCTAGGATCCAGCCGACGTCTTGTATGATAATATAATTGAGATATGATGATACAAAAAAGAATGGAGATTTCTTGAAAACACCCCATAAATAATTCCTTTTTCACAAAGCCGCTACTTTTTTTTTGGCAATCAAAACTACTACTATTGTATTTGAAGGAAAAGATATTAATACAATATTTTTTTAAGGACCTAGAAATGTGTAATGATCCGAAGATCAGAGAAGAGAAATAGGAAGAGATTAAGGGAGATTAAGGAAGGAGAGATTAGGATTAGGGAAGAGATTGAGTTTAGAGAGACAAAATGAGGAAAAGGAATTCTATATTTCATCATCGATGGTTTACAGAGAGTAATTGATAGGACTCTTATAGCCTTTCTATAATATTTCAATATTAGCCCATATTTCTCATTATTACAAAATATCCCTATCATTACATTACACCCCTCTTTAAAAACCTTGTCCACAAGGTTTACAACTAAAAATTTGAGAGGAAGTTGTTCTTTAACTCTTTCTATACACAACTAGCTTGGAGAATTCAACTTTGAATTTGCCCCTGCTTGGTCAATATCAGCCTTTGCAAACTAAGGTTAGCAATGTACACCAAATTCAGCAGCTAGCCCAACTTGAAAACATCCACAAAGAGCCATTAAAATTTGATTAGAAGTTGCTCTTTAACTACTAAAATCATGTCTCTGCCATACTAGCTCACACCCAAATGACCAAATATGATGAATTTCAGAAATACCCATCTTGTTTCAAGGACTTCAATCTTCATAATAACAGTGAATCCACTTGAAGTCATTGTCAACTCAGTAGCATTTCAAGCAACAAATACATCACTTATAACAAAGATCAAATCAATATACTATAACTAAAGTCGAATCTCTCTATCATAGGTGTCATCGTCTTAACTATGCCACGTAGGCGTTTTAATTTTTCCATTTACCTCTTTGCCCTTTGTTAATTTAAGTATTTACAATCCTTATATAATAATAATACAACAACAACAACATTTACCCAGTAGAACTTCCCTTACGAGAAATCTGGGGGGTCAAGATGGGGGCACCCCTGGCTTAAAGTAGAGGGGGAGCGACCAACGACCCAACAAGACCACAGAACACGGGTAGAAAACCGGGCAAGCAAAAGGCAAGGGTGAGGCAAAACCAAAACCGAAAAGCAAGAAACAAAACATGAAACAAAAGAAACGAAACAAAACATGAAACAAATAAAATCGTCGAAGCCTCAAGGCTCCCTTGGGCCGGTTTGTTCAAGTGACTAGTTGTCCGCTACTCGAATCTTCTCCCTCCATCTCTCCCTGCACACCGCAAGATCTGTCGTAATGGCCAACTGGCTGACATCCTGCCTTATACTATCCTTCCAACATTTCTTCGGTCGTCCCCTCCCTCTACGTACTTCACCGAAGACCAGGCTCTCACACCTACGAACTGGCTCCTCAGGGCCTCTCCTCTGAACATGTCCAAACCAGCGCAATCTAGACTCTCTCAGCTTATCTCCTATACTAGCTACTCCCACTCCGCTTCTGATCACTTCATTTCTGATTTTATCTAGTAGAGTGTGCCCGCTCATCCACCTTAGCATTCTCATCTCTACTACCTTTAACCTCTGTTCCTGTGCTTTCGTGGTGGGCCAACATTCTGCCCCGTATAGGATGGCTGGTCTGATCACTGTTCTGTAGAACTTTCCTTTAAGCTTGAGCAGTACCTTCTTATCACACAAAACTCCCGACGCAGCCCGCCACTTCTGCCAACTCCTCTGTATCCGATGCGTGATGTCCTCATCTATGCCCCCGTCACTCTGCAACACTGACCCCAAATACCTAAAACTCTCCTTCCTTGTTACGACTTCTCCTCCTAATAACACTTCCTCACTATCTGTCACTCCTTGCCCAAACCTGAACTCCACATATTCTATCTTGGTTCTGCTCAATCTGAAGCCCTTAGTCTCCATCTTCTCCCTCCAAGTTTCAAGCCTTCTGTTGACTCCAGCTCTAGACTCGTCCACCAAAACTATATCATCTGCGAACAGCATGCACCACGGGATCTCCCCTTGAATCTCCCTCGTCAAAACGTCCATCACTAGTGTAAACAGAAAGGGACTTAATGCTGATCCTTGATGAAGCCCCGCCTCCACCTTAAAGTACTCTGTATCCCCGCCTGAAGTGTGTACGCTGGTCATTGAGCCCTCGTACATGTCTCTAACTACCCTGATAAACGTGCCAGACACTTCCTTAGTTGCCAAACAATCCCAAATCAATTCTCTTGGTACTCTGTCATATGCTTTCTCCAAATTGATGAAGACCATGTGCAGATTCTTCTTCCTCTCTCTGTAAGCCTCTATTAGCCTCCTCAACAAATGAATAGCCTCTATGGAGGACCTTCCGGGCATAAAACCAAACTGATTTTCTGACACTCTGATTGACCTCCTCAACCTCATCTCAATAGCCTTCTCCCATATCTTCATAGTGTGACTAAGCAGTTTGATACCCCTGTAGTTGTTGCATTGTTGAACATCTCCCTTGTTCTTATACAACGGCATCAACTTACTAAGCCTCCACTCGTCCGGCATCTTGGCCGTCCTGAAAATGACATTAAAGAGCGATGCTAACCACTCTAGTCCTCTCATTCCCAAACACTTCCATACCTCCACCGGGATTTCATCAGGCCCTACTGCTCTCCTTTTACTCATATGTCTGACAACTCCTTTTATTTCCTCCTTGGAGAAACGCCTGTAAAAGCATATAGGGTGCTCTCGGCTTTCTCGGTCAGTCGAGTCGTGTCGTCTCTCCTCCATCTCGTGGCCCTCATTCAGAAGACCACAGAAGTACCTCTCCCACCGTTGTCTGATCTTTAGGTCCTCCACTAGCACCCGTCCATCCTCATCTTTGATACATCTCACTCTGTCTATGTCTCTGCTCTTCTTTTCCCTTATTTTTGCCAACCTGTACAAGACTCGTTCCCCACCCTTCCTCAAACGCTTTATCCTTAGCGGCCGCGACTACTCTCTTGGCTTCCTTCTTTGCTACCTTGAGCTTTGCCAATTTCGCTTCCTTCTCTGATTCCGCACTTCTTAGCCAAGCTTTGTATGCAAGCTGTTTCTCCCTGACCTTTTTCTGAACCTCATCATTCCACCAAGCTACCGCCCTTTTGTTGCTCGAAAGGCCTCTCGACATTCCCAACACGCCACACGCCGCTCTGCGAATGCACTTTGCCAACTTGCCCCACATCTCGTTGGCGTCGCCCCTCTCTTGCCAAGCTCCCTTTGCATTTGCTTCTTCGAAGATCCTTTCTCGCAAGCTTTGAATGTTAGATTCTGAGAGGCGCCACCATCTAATTTTCAGTTGAGGAACTATGAGTACCTTTTTCTTATTACACGGCCCCTTCAAATCGAGAACTAGTAGCCTGTGTTGCGTCGAAAGGCCCTCAAAAGGAATGACCTTGCAGTTCTTCCACCTTCCTCTGTCTTCCCTTCTAGTCAAAAAGAAGTCAATCTGTGTCCTTCCAAGCGGGCTCTGAAAAGTAATCAATTGCTCATCTCTCTTCCTGAACCAAGAATTGACAACTAGACAATCAAAGGCTGCTGCAAAATCCAAGAGTGCTCGACCTCCATCATTTCTGTCACCAATCCCCCAGCCTCCATGTATTTCCTCGAAACCAACTCTGTCTTTCCCGATATGTCCATTGAAGTCCCCACCAATCACCAGAATTTCTGTCGTCGGAATGCTTCTTGTCAAACTATCTAGGTCCTCCCAGAACTGTCTCTTTTCCTCTGAACTCAAGCCCCCATGCGGCGCATAAGCGCTAACGACATTCAATATTTTTTCCTCTAAGACAATCTTCAGCAGCATCAAACGATCATTTATACGTTCCACCTGCACTACTTGATCTCTCATCTTACTGTCCACCAATATCCCAACTCCATTTTTGCCACTAGAGGCACCTGAATACCATAACTTCCATCCATCAACCTCTCGAGCCTTCTTTCCCTTCCACTTTGTTTCCTGAATACAAGCAACCTGTACTCTGTAGTGATGGAGAATCCTAGTCAATTTGATTGACTTCCCAGTCAACGTACCCACGTTCCAAGAACCTATCCTCAAACTGGTAGACTGCCTTTGTTGAATATCACTGCTTAACGGCCCAACCATCTCACAACTAACAATCTCCTGAACTAACAGACCACAAAAGGAAAGCACAAGGCGAACGACTCGCAACAACACAACATGTAAACCTGCAGACAAACACACAACAAGCCAAGCAGCACCACAAAAGCAAAAACACGAGACGACAAGACAAAAGGCCAAACAAAAAGGGCAAGTCAAGCAGAACAACACAATTCTAAACTTGGAGAACTAAACAACACGGTAGAGCACAAAGCAACCACACTAAAGGAGCAAACCACTATACCAACCAACACAAGCTAAAACTACTACAAGAGCACACCAACTAAGGTCCAGAAAACTGGAAACAAGTATGAAAACAAACCCACGGGCAACTTGCAAGTCTACAAACCAATCAATCAGTAAACAAGGCAACAGGAATAACAAATCAAACCAACTGGCTACTAACGGTCGGAGAAGAGCAAAGCTACCAACCAATAGTGGACACAGAATAAGGTTGTAAAACAGGGAACGAATTTACCGATCCTGGTTAGAGAAGGAAGGGCACGGTGAAGCGTTGAAGCGTTGGCTAGAGGGGGAGTTGGCCGGTGATGGACCTGCAGAGGAGAAGGCAGCTTAGGCTTGGTCGGGTCGGTGGCCCAATGCTAGCGGCGTGCAGGCCTGGTCGCCGGATTTGCCGGATTTGTGGTGAGTTGCAGTGGAGTTGCAGAAGGGGAGAGGGGGGTTGTGTTTAGAGGTGGGTGTGTTCAGTTTGGGCTAGGGCGGCAGGGAGAGGTCGATCTCAGAGGGGGAGGGCCGGCGGGGTAGGGTTCCGGCGGGGTGAGGGAGGGGATGCGAGGGATGCGAGGTGTATGTGTGGTGGGGTAAGGTAAATTCTATTTGGGCTAGGGCGGCAGGGCGGCAGGGAGGGGCCGGTCTCAGAGGGAGGGGCCGACGGGGTAAGGTTCCGGCGGGCGACGGGGAGTCGCCGATGGTCTGGGCGGCCGGCCTAGGTAGGTAGGCTTGCAGATGAGAGTTGCAGGTGAACGTTATCAGGAGAAATCGCAGGAGAGAGAAAGCCCAGGAGAGAGAAAAATATTCTTATCAAAGATCAAATATTAATAATAATAATAATAATTCTTATATTACTAATATATAATTATATTTACATATCTTAAATTTTGGCAAGTTGATTTTGGAGCCTAATTCATTATGGAAAGTTTTTATTAAATATAAAAATGTTACTAATATTACTAATATACAATTATATTTAGAGATCTTAAAATTTGGCAAGTGATAGAAACATAATCTTTATTATGAAAAAAAATTTAAATATAATAATATTACTAATATACAACTAGATTATTTTTAATATGTTATTTTTCTTTTTCGATAGGGTAATTTATACGATAAGATACATATCGTTTCTTAAAAAACCTTACTTATATCAATAATTATGTTTAGAAATGATAGTTTTTTAATAAGTTACGTATACTTTTTTTAATATCAATTTAATCAAATTTATAAACAAATAATACAATAATTTTATAAATCCATGCAAGGCACGGGAACTTAAGCTAGTCATCTTCTATACTAAATTTCGACCAAACCCGATTACCCTTTATAGGATGTATTTTACCTCTATCATAAGGCAACAAAATTGCAATGAACTCCGCATACTTTGCCATAGGAATTCCCATTATATGCTCATTCAGTTGAGTATTACAATCATTAACCCTGAAATCTCTTACCGGCATTTCCTCGAACATATCGTATGCATTGCAAATTTCCCATGAGCTCACTGAATTCGTCCAAAATCTATGCACCCCCACTTCAATTCGATCGGTGGACACATCAATCCATTCACCCATTACATCAGGAGCAAACTCAAAGCTCATATCTTCAGAAAAATAAAATTCATGTCTCACTTGAAAATCCAGTTTTGAGAATCGAGTGTTACCTTCTTCTGTGATAGAGTCGTAACATGTTTCAATGCATAATTCAGTTAGGGCATTTTGAACTAAATCGCCCCACTGCGAGACTTGTTGCATTAGCTGAAGTGAAGTTCCAATTTTCGTGAGACTTTCCTCCTCAGGCGGCTTCCCAAGGATATTTCGGTCCTGTTTTTGTCTTCCAAATCTTGCTTCATAATTGAGTTCTTCGGCTAAGAGTGTCTTCTCCAACTTCATTGATGGCTCCAATTCCTGGTTAATGCTCTTTTGCAAGTATTTTGGTTAACCGAACGAGCAACATAATCAGCAACTATATTTCCAACTTTAGTGAACCAAATACTTGTTCATGTCCCGTAGTGGGCCATAAACGAGCAACATAATCAGCAACTATATTTCCATGCCTACTAACATGTAAACACCTACTAGACATGAAAGAGACTAAAATACTAGGGCTGGGATACTTCGGTTCTTGGGTAATTTTTATCCTACCCGCAGGGTAAAAAAAAATTTTAGTTCGGTTCGGTTCCTACGAATTTTAGTGAGGAACCGTAATAACCGTACCAAACTTTATTCAGTTCCTAACTTCGGTTAATTCGGTTAACCGAACTTAGTCACACTTCCTTCTTTTTTTGGTTTATTTTGTTCCTAAATTTGGTTTGGTTCCTATTACAATCAAGAGATACAAGTAAAAAATTCAGAAGCTAAAAACTGAGCCGAAAAAAAAATTCAAATCATAATCTTAACATCTAATGAAAAAGCATCAAGTTCTCAGTAGCATTCAAGGTAAAAAAAAACTAAAACATCCATCAAAACAAAAGAAAATGAAACTGAAACATATAAGAATAAAGCAATACATATAGTACCAGCTTCACTATGGGACGCATATACCACAAAACAGCCGAATTCATCAAAAATCAGTGATGATACAACAAGGCATATAGCAACTGAAGTTCAAATCTTCCAATCTACGAACCCCATAGAAAGGGGGAAGAAAACCTAGAAACTTCAAGGATTCAAATGGGATCAGCTACAAAACAGGAAGAGGGAAAAGCAGAGGCGTGAACGAAGGATTTGAACACATTTCAAATCAGGTTTGTACCTTCAAGGATAAACGAACACATTTCAAGGATTTGAACGAAGGCGTGAGGACGAAGGCTGGCGGAGGCAGCGGAGGCGAGATACATAGAGAGATCTGGAAGCGGGAAAAGCAGAGGTGAGTACAGGGAACTCGCAAGGAGTGAGGAGTTGGACAACCGACTGTACCTGGAGGAGGCAGCGGAGGCGTGAGGACGAAGGCTGGCGGCGGAGGCGTGAGGACGAAGGCTGGCGGCGGCAGGTGAGAACTCGCGAGGACGGGGGCCGACTGTAACTGAACGAGGGCTCTGAGGATTGAGGACGGGAAGTCCGGAAGAGCCGAAGAGGGGAGACCGGCGACCGGCGACTCGCGGCTGACGAGGGCTCGGGAATGACAGGGGAGGACCGAACTGAGAAGAGAGATCCGCTAGGTCACCTGCGGGGCTGCGGGCTGCGTCGAACTGTGTAATTAGGGATTTGGGGTTGAGGGTATTCTAAAAATCTAAAATTACGGGTATTCATATTTCTTCAGTTTTTTTTTGTTTTTTTTTTAAAACCCGAGAACCGAACCGAAATTTTTTCAACCTATTTTTTCCAGGAACCGAACCGAACCGAACTGCTCGGTTTGGTTCGGTTCTTCGGGTCCTAAGTCCCGGCCCTATAAAATACTACTTATATCGTCTAATAAAGACCCAAAGTAAGAAAGATTAGGAAACTTTGAAGTAACTCCTAATACCAAACTAAGAGAATCAGATTCAGCAATAATAAAAGGAAAACCCATTGTACGTGCCAAATTAAGACCATAAATCATCGCCATTGCTTCCGCTATATTGACAGGCCAAAGTGTGGTACATCGTTTGACTGCAGATGTGATAATTATTCCGCTAGCATCACGTATAACTACACTGAAACCAATGCCTTCATCACCTAGTAGAGCAGCATCAGTGTTAATCTTAATAAACCCTACATCTGGTGGCCTGCAAGCAGAGCAAACAAGGCGCATAGAATGCTGAATTGTACGATGAGCAACAGCATCTTTATAAGAACGGACGAAATCAGTGAATCAATTGAGAATGTGTCGACCACAATCTGATCTGTTTTGAAAAATACTGTAATTGCGGGAAGTCCAACATACCCAAGCTGTAATAAGAAATTCCTCAGCACCCGCAAGACCATGAACATCAGCTATGTGCAAAAACACATCACAAAAAGACGAATTTGGGAAAGCCAATGATAGCTCGCATTTAGGTAGTGTTTAGGATGCATATTTATGTTTAATTTGTATGGTTTTAGCTTAGTTTAGCTTAGTTTCTAGGTTTTTAGGTTTTCTAGGAAATTCAGGTTTTGCTCTTGTTTTGTTCGGTTTTGCAGATCTTTAGGTAAACAAGCATGGAAGGGATGGATCTTAGATGATTGTGGATGATCAAGATGAGGCTTAAAGTGGTGCAAGTGAAGATTGGAAGAGCTAAGGCCCAAGAGCTTGAGGGATAAAAACGCTTAAACTCGGGTCATGCATTGGAGTCTTATTTTGACACCTCTATCTTGTAATGCTTGGTTTGGGAGATATAGTGGTCGGATGAAGCTGAATTTGGTATCACTGGAAAGCTAACTCGAAGATCTACAATTCATATTTTTACTCCGAGTCCAAATTCCAACTCGAATGGGGTCAAAACAGCCTCCGAAGTGTCACTAAAGTTGCTGCTGGCGGAGCGCGGCCAAAAGCCTCAGAGCGCCCCCGCGCTCTCAAGTGCACCAAACCGCGCTCGGCGGTTGACGCGGCGATGACTTGGGCTTCCACGAGATCTTGTGGGCCGACTCTATTATTTCTTTTAAATATTTTTAGACTTGATATAAATACTTTCCTTAGGGTTTTATTTGGATTGGATTATGCTATCTTTTGGAGTTTTATGCAATTTGGAGATTTGTGGGAGACAAACCCTAGTTTTTGCAATTGAAGATCGATTTGACTTTTGTAAGTTTGATTTCTTTTCAATGACAATGTCTAGCTAATTTTCTCATATCCAACTAGTTAGTTGAAGTTGTGTGCATGATTGTTTGTGAGATTTGAATTATTTTAGTTTGCCTTGACTAGATTGAATTTCTCCATGCTTAATTGATTAAATTCACTTAGGATTATAATAGCTTGATCACCTATTTTACTTCTAGGTTGAATTACAACTAGAATAATTAAATAGACGGTGGAATTTGATTATTCATGGATGAATCCTTTGATTAAAACTTAAAGACGGTGTATATTAAGGTTAATCAAAGGCGGAGAATTTAATCACAAGATTTCGTGAATAGACGGTGGAATTCATGAATATTGTTTCTATTGAATGCTTTGAACTTAATTGCATGATCAACTTGACATAGAAGGTTTTCTAGGTTAATTGGTTAAAAGGTTGTTAAAGACGGTGTATATTAACAACCACAATAAGCTTGAATTCATAAATTCACAATAGATTAGTCAAGGGAAATTGAAATAAGGATGATCGATGATCAAAACTCATGTATGCAATGGATACGAAACTAGTTGGGCGCTTTTCTCCATATTTGAATCTCAACTTATTTTACTTGCTTTGATTAATTAGTTAATTGCTTAGATTTTAGTTTACAACCATAAAACCCCCCTTTTCTGCTTAGTAATATTAAATAAATACGAATAATCTGAGTCCTTGTGGGTTCGACCCTTGCTTCCACTATACTTAGGTTAGGAAGTTAGGTATTTCTTTGACAGTGCTTTTATAGCGACGTAAAAGTGCTCGTCAGCCAACAAATCAAGCAACAAACTTGAATCATTCCAAATAAGTCTTGCTCTTGGACACTCAAAAATTGCATGCCAGATTGTTTCGGCTTCTGAATTACAGAGATCACAAATATCTGATGGCACAATATTTCGGAAATGCAATCCAACCTTAACGCTTAACTAATTGGAGAACAACTTCCAAGCAAAATTCTTCAACTTTGGTGGTACATTAACCTTCCAAATGAGAGACCAAATTTGTGATGAAGTTGAGGCCCCATTGGAAAAACCTAACATACCAAGCCAATAAGCTGTTTTGACCGAAAAAACACCAAAAGCTGATTTGAACCAGAATAAAGAATCTCATTTTGAACAAAAAGATAATGGAATTTGTAGAACCTTTGGAACATCCAAAGGATGTAATGTGGAAACTAAACTTGGCAAATCTCATTCACCCTTTGTTGAATCAATTAAAGAAGAAACTCATAAGGTCTGATTTGCTCCTGAAACAAACATCGGTGAACCAAAACCACCAGCACCATCCAGTATCCATTTATCCTGCCATATCGAAACATCAGATCCATTTCCAATTCGCCAAACTAGCCCTTCCATTAACAAAGATTTAGCACCCCATATGATGGACCAAGTATAACTTGGATTTAAACTAAGTCTAGAAGAAAGAAAATCTAAACCACGGTAATATTTCTGTTGCAAGACTTGGCTAACAAAAGTATCAGACTGGTGTAACAAACGCCATCCCTGTTTGGCCAACATAGCAGCATTGAAAACTTGCAAATTACGAAATCTAAGGCCCACCCAAATTCTTTGGTTTACACAAGAAATCCCAGCTGCGCCAGTGAACTCTCCGAGAATGATCATATGAACCCCACCAGAAACGGGATAGCATAGAATGTATATCCTGTATCAAAGAATCTGGTAGCCTAAAAATGCTCATTACATAAAGAGAGATAGCTTGCAAGACAGACTTAATCATAACCTCTCGACCCGCCTGAGAGAGGAGCTTATTTTTCCATCCAGAAATCTTCTTCCTAATACGATCTCTAATACCCGCAAAAACAACCTTCTTTGAACGTCCAACAATAGTAGGTAAGCCCAAGTACCTTGAATACTTATCCATCTCCTTGACTTGCAAAAAAGTACAGATTGTTTCCCTTTGCTGAGCAGAAACATTTCTGACTAAAGCAAATTTCAGAAGGGAAGAGATTGAGTTTAGAGAGAGAAAGTAAGGAAAAGGAATTCTATATTTCATCATTGATGGTTTACAGAGAGTAATTGATAGGACTCTTATAGTCTTTCTACAATATTGCAATATTAGCCCATATTTCTCATTATTACAAAATATCCCTATCATTACAAATTGTTAAAATAATTTTAAAATTTACCCTATGTTATGAATACATGTATACACATGCAATGCTACAAGTTACCCTTAGTCTTTCACCTATTGCTTGTATACATAGATGATTTAACATGTAATATTGTATAGTGTATGATTGGAGGTAACTTGTACAAGGTGAATTATTCACCTTCTTCACCTACTTATTTCCATGCATAAATCATGGAGATTCACCTAAGTTTTTACCTCACCTTTGGCCTATAAATATGGCCATCATCCATTGTAAAACTTGCACTAAAGTAGAGTAAGAAATACATTCTCTAAAGTTCTTACTCTCCCTCCCTCTCTTCTAATGATCTAAAAGTCCTCATAAAGTTTGTTTAAGTGTTCTTTCCAAAAGTTAAAGTGATCTCGCTTTCATAAATATTTTCATAACACGTTATCAACATTAGTCTCTAATTACCAATTGAGCTTCACTAATCACCAAGGTACAAACTCTATCTCTTTCTAATCTTAATCATACAAGAAGTTTATTTCCTAAAAACCATTTTGAGGAGTATGCTTTGTAGTTGCCCGATTTGGGATCTTCTACATCAAAAACTCGTTTTTCTTTCTAGATTTAAAACGATTTCTTACCAAAAATAAATCATGCTTTTGGATATGTACAAGATAAAAACAAAACATTAGATTTGCTTACCTCTTTTGAAGTTTAAACCGATTTCTCCTTCGAAAATATTCAACTTCACCACTTGGATTGGAAGTAGGTTTTAACCAAAATGATTAAGAGCATGATGTTGGTAATCACAGTAAGAATAAGGCAAACGAAAAGCTCAATAATAAATCTCCTATTACCGGCCCTAAGACGACGCATAATCTCATCGTCGGCCATGGAGAATGTCGAAAGAAAAATTGGTAAAGGTGGTTGAATATGGAAGTGGAGGAAGGAGATAAGATCGGAAGTGAAAAAGTGAAAAGGGGGATGAAGGGAATCGGACTTTAAGGACTTCGGACTTTGGACTTAAAGGACCTCGGACTTTGGACTTAAAGGACCTCGGACTTTGGACTTAAAGGACCTCGAACCCTAAGGACTTTAAAACTTTAAAATTCCCGCTATATAATTTTCTTTCATTTCATATGATCTCTTACTTTTGTCTTACGTTATTGTCTATGCCTATATCTATATTGATTACTTCTCTGACTCACGCAATCTTTCTTTATGCATTCCGAATATATCATCTACATGCATATATTTATTGTTTGATATGACATCTCCTTCAATCGTCTTATACACGACTCATGCATTATATTATTGATTATGTTAACCTTTAATTTGCATATCTTTATATGTAGCAACTAATGGCAAACATCGCTAAGAGGGAGTTTGACATCCTTGACCTGTCGGGCCAGAAATACCTCGAATGGAGGGTAGATGCCATGGCTCACCTCAAGGCAAATGGTCTTGAGGAAACAATTGTGGCAAACAATAGTGCCACCCCACAGGAAAAGGCGAAAGCCATTGTGTTCCTCCGCCACCACATTCATGAGAGTCTCAAAACTGAGTACTTATTTGTGGAGGATCCTATAGAATTGTGGGAGAGCCTGAATAAGCGCTATGCTCATCAAAATGAAGTTTTGCTCCCACAAGCAACACATGAGTGGAACACTATAAGGTTCCAGGACTTTAAGTCCATCACTGAGTACAACAGTGTTATCCACAGGATCACTTCTCAATTGAGACTATGTGGTAAAATGATCACTCAGGAAGAGATGTTGGAGAAAACTTTCTCCACTATGCATGCTTCAAACATATTATTGCAACAACAATATAGATTAAGAAATTTCAAAAGATATTCCGACTTGTTGAAAGTATTGTTGGTTGCTGAAAAGAATAATGAGCTCCTAATGAAAAACCACAACCTAAGGCCTACTGGCTCAACAACTGCCCCAGAAGCAAATGTTATGAACAAAGTGTTCCATGATAGGAACGACAATGAACGTGGGCAGCAATCACGCCGTAACAATGGGCGTGGACGAGGTCGTGGTAACTATGGGAGTCGTGGTGGTCGTGGTGGCCATGGGCGTGGCCGAGTCTACAACAAAAGCCACGATAATCACCGTGAGAACCAAGGCTACAAGGGGGGTGTGAAGCAACAGGTCCAGACGGGTCCATCAGGATCCTCCCAGAAATCCAAATCAGCATGCTACAGATGTGCGTGACTGGTCACTGGTCAAAGGTATGCCGCACAGCTCCACACCTAGTGAAGCTATACCAAGCTGAAAAGAATAAAGAAAAGGCTACCGAGACCAACTACATCGATAACAAAGATGTGGATAGGTCACCTGTGACTAGTCTGAATATCAATGACTTCCTCAACTTTGAGAATGATGATGGCTATGCCTTAGGGGCTTAAATGGAAAGCACAAGCCTCTAAATATCTCTACTATCTCCCATGTTATTGTATAATACTTGCAATGTATTTTTATGTTTTAACTTCTCTCTCGTAGGACTTTGTATAATAGAACTTGTATAATATGTTTATCCTTGTATAATATATGAAGCTTTTATTAATGCCTTAATTCTCCTTTTCTTTATATTGATAGAAAACATGGACTTACCTAAAGTGAAACCCGATGGGAAGGAGCAATGTCTTTTGGACAGTGCGACAACACACACCATCTTGAGGAGTAAAGAACACTTTACTCAATTAAGAGCCTTTGAAGGCAATGTCACTACAATATCCGGTGTGTCAAAACTCATCGAAGGCTTCTGGAAGAGTTGTCATTCTACTCCCAAAGGGAACAAAGCTACTAATAAATGACGCACTATATTCGAGTAAATCTCGAAGAAATTTGCTAAGCTTTAAAGATGTGCGTCTAAATGGGTTTCATATGGAAACCATGAATGAAAATGGGAAAGAATACTTGTGCATCATAAAACATGAATCTGGTCATAAACAGATTCTCGAAAGGATGCCAACGCAAACCTCCGGATTATATCATACATACATTTATCCGTTTGAGGTCAATGCAATGTTTAACAAAAGGTCATATGACCAAGCTGCATTCACATTATGGCATGACCGATTGGGTCATCCAGGGGCAGTAATGAATTAATGATGCACAAAATCATAAAGAGCTCACTTGGACATACATTAAAGAACATTAAGGTTCTTCCGTCTAGTGATTTTAATTGCACTGCTTGCTCACTCGGAAAGCTAATTATCAGGCCTTCTAAAAACAAGATTGCAAGTGAGAATCCTGCATTCTTAGAAAGAATCCAAGGAGATATATGCGGGCCAATTGCTCCACCATGTGGACCATTCCGATACTTTATGGTGCTAATTGATGCATCTACACGTTGGTCACATGTAAGCCTACTGTCAACAACAAACGTTGCATTTGCTAAACTCCTTGCCCAAATAATCCAATTGAGGGCCCAATTTCCGGATTATACAATAAAGAAAATCCGGCTCGATAATGCAGGAGAATTTACATCCCAAACATTCAATGACTATTGTATGTCAATTGGGCTTGATGTAGAGCATCTAGTGGCTCATGTTCACACACAAAATGGTCTTGTTGAATCATTGATAAAGCGACTACAATTAATTGCCAGACCATTATTGATGAAATCAAAATTACCACCATCGGCATGGGGACATGCAATATTACATGCAGCAACCTTAATTCGATTAAGGGCAAGTGCAAACCATGAACATTACCCTATGCAACTTGTGTCCGGTAAGGAGCCAAATATTTCACATCTAAAAATATTTCGATGTGCAGTTTGTGTGCCTATTGCTCCACCTCGGCGCACAAAGATGGGACCCCAAAGGAGATTGGGAATTTATGTTGGTTTTGTAACACCCCTATTTTACAACATTGGGTATTACCGCCAGTGACCTCAGACTTTACCGTCCAAAGTCACCCAAGGCTTTTAGAATGATATAGAACACTTAAAATGCGGAATAAAACATAATACATAAGTCGGAAAACATGCTCCCGAAGGAGACTTAGTTCATTACAAAATGTCTTACATTGTCTTTAGCTTAAGGATTACTTGAAAACAAACACCAAATCCACCTTGTCTCGGAGATAAAGTAATATTAAAACTAAAACGGAAATAAAAGTACATCTTGAGTGATCTTGACTTCCTTCACCTCCCTTCACTTCGCCTTGCTATGGTTTCCTGAATCTGACATAATTCGCGAGGGGCGATAGAATGCCAGGCAAACATGCGGAAAGAAAAATTAGTCTAGCAGACTAAGCAAGCGGGAATAGAACTTCCCGAGGGTAATTTGGTAATTGTAACTTATCGGTGAAAAGAGAGAGAAAGGTTGTGTTTACGATGGGCTTGATTTAAGTGGAGTTAAGATACGAGAATTAACGATAGCATATCCCGAAAGGTATAGCTTGAAGAGCAAGAGAAGTACTACTAGATTGTAGTCTTCTTTAGAGTAGAAGGTATGTTGGGAACTTTCATTTATTCAATTAAATCAAATACCACTCGCGCCCGTAACGGACCGAGGGCCGGATCGGTCATTTGAGACCGGTCCGATTTTGTCATCTTAGTTGTGCCTTAGCACTTATCTTATTTAGTGGTAAAAGACGTTCGATTTCCATTTATGATTTAAAGAGTATGTGGTGGGACACGGATAATCCGAGCCACCCGAGGGAAAACTCCGTTTCCCGGCACTTAGCTAGAGTGCGCTCATCCCTCCTTGCAATCGGAGCGGATGGGATCATGATCCCGAAAGTCGTACTTCAAACGTGTAGGCACTTACGACTTAGTGGGGTTATGTAGAGGCGTTGGCTATCCCACGCCCCTCACTAGTTCGACATCGATCTCGAAACGAGATCGTAACAATCAAGATAATAACCACACTAGCATAAATAATCCTAACAAGGAATATATAAAGCAATCTATGCTAACAATAGTCGTTATTTCTAGCAATCGATATTTCCTAGATTCATTTTTATTTAAGCATACAAGTCGTTCCCAACATCGAGAAATAGTATAAAGACGGATTAAAAGGGCACAAGGGGAAATTCCACTTGCCTTAGCGTAATCGAGTTTAGCAACGAGATTTTGACGAAAATTAGGCGAGTTCCTACTATGAGCGAGGATTCCGACCTAATGATATAGAATTTACGAAAAAGCTCAAAACACGATTTTTACTTTAGAGTTCGAAATACCTCTTATACTATTTATAAGAGGGTTTACGTTTCTAAATTATTATTATAATAATTTAGAAAGTCATTTTCCTACAATAATAATATTCCGTTATTATTATTTTAGTTTTGGTAATATCCTTATTATTCCGAAAATATCTTTATTAAAATCATTATTAAATTAATTCTTTTTAAAAAAATTGTATTTACTTTCAATATTCTTATTACCTAAAAATATCATACTCACAAATCCTTTACTTAGAAGTTTCCTAAAATAGGATTTCCTAAGTTGCTTGATTAGGTAACTTACTATTATTGCTATATGTTACACTATCTTTATTTAGAATATTTCTAGCATCCTTTTTATATTATAAAGTCTATAAAAATATTCTCATGTCTTGTATAAAAATATATTCCTCCCTTATTGAACTCTCACCTTATGATCATAACTATTATTTTAATATTTTTAATTTATAAACTAATATCTACCTTATATAAAAGGTTTTCTTTTTAAACAATTCACTTAATCTATAATTATCTTAGGATATTTGTAACCTTCTACCAACATATTTAATTCACACTTTGGTCTTGTGACTAAACCTTATACTAGGACCTAAGTCACCAACATATATTATACTAAAATTTATATATATACATATTACTAGAAGTCCTTAATTTGTAGTAGTTTCTACACTCAAAAGTATGCTACTTTCATATTTTTAGTAAAGGATTTATTTCCTAAATCTATTTATCAAGATCAAATTTATAAACATGTTATATCCTATAGTTTAGTACATGCATCAAAACTTCTAGAGTTCTTATATAATCAAGAAGACAATATAGTTTATATTTTGTTGTAAGTTATGATTATTTTATACAACCTATTTATAATATGTTTGAACATGCAATAATTTGTATCTATTAAAGATTTATTATTTATATTTGTATAAAATTGACAATAGCAATTTACAATCCTATATGTCCTATTTATTTCATAAGGTTTATCTATTTTATGAAAGAGCATGCTACAAATAAATTAATTCAATTTATTTAATTGATCTACTTTAGCTTAAGTTACTATGGTAACTTTAATTTGGTTCTAGTCTTATAACTAACAAGATCTTCTCCTAATATTTTTATTCTAATTTTTATTTATCTACTTTCCAAATATCATAAAAAGGCTCTAGTAAAAATATGACATTATTTAAATAAGTAGAAAAAAATAAGTTGAGATTTATACTTTTCCGTATTCTGTTTTTACAGAACACTGGAGAGGGAGAACAGAGGAGGTGTTCGGCGGCAGGGGCGGCGCAACCAGGGCGGTGACGGCTCCGGCGTCAGCAGCGGCGGTCCGGCGATGGTCCGGCGGTGGTCCGGCGGTCCAGCAGTGGCGGTCCGGTGGTGGTTCGGTGGCTCCAAAGGGAAGAAAAGAGGGAGTTTTGTGGTGTTTTGATGTAGGATTTGACTTAGAGTTGAGCTGATTTTTGTGAATGATGAAAGCCTTTGCTAGGAGAGGAAGAAGAGAGTTGAATGTGTGAGAAGAATGGGTGAATAGGAGGCCTTTTATAGGCAAAGTAGATGAGGCTATGGATCCATGCCATGGTGAATGCACCAATGGAGGAAGAGGAGGTGTCCTAGCATTGGTCAAGTTTGTGTTAGTTGAGGGTGATGGAAGGGTGAGGTAAGAAGGGTGGTCTTGCAAGGAAGAGGGAGGTGGAAGAAGCTTCCATGGACATGCATTGGAAGGTAGTCCTATCTACGTAAATCACATCAGACATAGTCTGATGTCTATTTTTTGTAAAAGAAGAAGATTAAATGAGTTTAAGTTAATTAGAATGGTGTGATGTGGTAAAAAATTCCCATTGGTCTAGTGGATGGGAGTGTGGGGCGTGTGAGGGTAGGATGCAAGACATCTCGGGTTCAAATCCCGGCTCTTGCATTCTTTTTACAAGGTTTTGTAATTTGATTTTTAGGCCCTTATGTATTTTATTTTATGAATAAAATTCACTTCTAAAACATTATTTTTAATTGATGTTCTCTTCAATAAATTCCTCACTTTATTAAATTATATCCCTCGAGTTATTTTATTTAAGTTTTCGACTATAATCTTTTATTGATAACCTTTTTCAAAGAGTATAGTAGAATTTAATTCGATTAAAATCCTCCTTTTTAATTTAGAGAAAATAATTGATAATAAATTTTATATTATAAAAACTTGGAATATCGCGGATATTACAGGTTTTGAGTCTCCCTCGATAATCAAATATCTTGAACCAACAACTGGTGATTTATTTACAGCTAGATTTGTTGATTGCCATTTTTTATGAAAATACATTCCCAGCCTTAGGGGGAGAAAAGAAAAATGGGGACCCACATGTGAAAGAAATCACATGGAATGCAACTGCATTATCCCATCTTGATCCAAGAACAAAAATGTGTGAACAAGAAGTATAACGGATCATTCATTTGCAAAATGTAGCAAATCAGTTACCAGATGCATTTACTGATATAAAGAAGGTAACTAAATCACATATACCTGCTGCAAATGCTCCAGCAAGAATTGAAATACCCAATGGATTGCCAGATGCATCCATCGCAAGCGAGTCTACAACACGCCGAAAGCATGGTAGACCATTAGGCTCAAAAGATTTGAAACCGAGAAAGGCAAGAAGCCAAAAGGGTATAGTAGGAGAAGCCACAATGGATCATGAGAATGATGGTAAAGGCAAAGATATTGAAAATGAGAATACCTCAACAGAGGATGATATTCTAAACAAGAATAACGATATCGACAATTTTGAGATTTCCATAAACTATGTGTCCACAGGCACACAATAGAATCGAAAAGATGTAATTGTCGATGATGTGTTTGCATACTTAGTGGCTAGTAATATTGTAATTGAAGATGATGATTTTGAGCCAAAATCGGTCGATGAATGTCGACGAAGAAATGATTGGCCAAAATGGAAAGAGGCTATTCAGGCAGAACTAAAATCGCTTGAAAAGCGAGAGGTCTTTGGACCTGTAGTTCATACACCAAAATGTGTGAAACCAGTCGACTATAAATGGGTCTTTGTACGTAAAAGAAATGAGAAAAACGAAATTGTAAGATATAAAGCAAGGCTTGTAGCACAAGGTTTTTCTTAGATCCATGGAATTGATTATGAAGAAACATACTCTCCGGTAGTTGATGCAACTACATTGAGATTCCTAATTGGCCTGACTGCCTTTGAAAGGTTACAAATGCGCCTCATGGATGTCGTGACCGCATATTTATATGGATCACTTGATACAGACATCTACATGAGAGTCCCCGAAGGACTCAAGCTGCCTGAGGCCAATAATTGTGGACCTCGAGAAATGTTTTCCATAAAATTGAGGAGGTCATATGGACTAAAACAATCTGGGCGAATGTGGTACAACCGGCTCAGTGAATACCTCATGAAAGAGGGATACAAGAACGACACTGTTTGTCCATGTGTTTTCATCAAGCGATCCGAAAAGGGATTCACTATTATCGCAGTTTATGTTGACGATTTAAACATCGTCGGAACTCCAAATGAGCTTCAAGATACTACGAAATATTTGATGAAAGAATTCGAGATGAAAGATCTCGGACAAACAAAGCTTTGTCTTGGTTTACAAATTGAGCACTTAAGGGATGGAATCTTTATCCATCAGTCTAATTACACTGAGAAAGTTCTTAAAAGATTTTACATGGACAAAGCACACCCTTTGAGCTCTCCAATGGAAGTTCGATCCCTCAATGTAGAAAAGGATCAATTTCGTCCCCGAGAAGAGGACTAAGAGGTTCTTGGTCCTGAGGTACCATATTTAAGTGCAATTGGTGCTTTAATGTACTTAACTAACAATATGAGGCCAGATATTGCTTTTGCAGTAAATTTGTTGTCCAGGTATAGCAATGCACCCACAAGGAGACATTGGAACGGGATCAAACATATATTCCGCTATCTCCGAGGAACACATGATCTTGGGTTGTATTATCGTAATCAAAGGGATGCGACCTTAACTGGATATGTCGATGCAGGGTACTTGTCTGACCCACACAAAGCCAAATCACAAAATGGCTATGTGTTCACATATGGAGGCACTGCCATCTCTTGGAGATCAACAAAGCAGACTGTGACTGCCACATTATCAAACCAAGCAGAATTAATTGCTTTATATGAGGCAGGAAGAGAATCCGTGTCCCTTCGAGCAATGATTCAATTCATCCAGAAAGAAAGCGGAATGAAGCCAATAACTGATGATCCAACAATATTATATGAGGACAACTCAGCATGCGTTGCTCAAATGAAGAAGGGTTACATCAAAGGAGACCGCACAAAGCACATATCTCCAAAATTCTTCTCCACTCATGAATTGGAAGAAGCTGGTGAAGTGGACATCCAACAAATTCGGTCAAATGACAACTTGGCTGACTTGTTCACAAAGTCTTTAATCCCCAAGAAATTTGGAGAACTGGTATCCAGAATTGGAATGTGCAGACTTCGAGACATATGTTGAAGTCAGGGGGAGTATCATACGCGTTGCACTCTTTTTCCCTTCGATCAAGTTTTTATCCCACTGGGTTTTGCTTGACAAGGTTTTTAATGAGGCAGCATCAAGGCGTACAAATGGGATCAATGGTTGCACTCTTTTTTCCTTCGTTCAGGTTTTTATCCCACTGGGTTTTTTCCTGACAAGGTTTTTAATGAGGAAACGTCTACGCATATCCCACAACATCAAAGAAGGTGAATATTCAAGGGGGGTGTTATGAATACATGTATACACATGCAATGCTACAAGTTACCCTTAGTCTTTCACCTATTGCTTGTATACATAGATGATTTAACATGTAATATTGTATAGTGTATGATTGGAGGTAACTTGTACAAGGTGAATTATTCACCTTCTTCACCTCCTTATTTCCATGCATAAATCATGGAGATTCACCTAAGTTTTTACCTCACCTTTAGCCTATAAATATGGCCATCATCCATTGTAAAACTTGCACCAAAGTAGAGTAAGAAATACACTCTCTAAAGTTCTTATTCTCCCTCCCTCTCTTCTAATGATCTAAAAGTCCACATAAAGTTTGTTTAAGTGTTCTTTCCAAAAGTTAAAGTGATCTCGTTTTCATAAATATTTTCATAACACCCTATAATTTGAAGGGGAATTTTTGTCCTCCGGGCTTTATGAAAAACTAGTTTTTGGGTAACTTTCTAGTTCAGAAACCCTATTCATACTTTCTAGTTAAAGAAAAAGAGAAAAAGTTCACAAGAAAATAATAATTGTGATTTGTGATTCCGATCTACAAAAGGCAAACATAAATCTTAGTACGTATTAACATGTTTATAGCTTATAACTCGATTGAATCTGATTCATATCCCAAAAACATTATTGATATAACCATAACATTCAATGTAAACAAACTACATAATAAAATTGTTTAAAAATAAAACTACATCATAAACTAAAAATTCAAATCCGCTGTGTTGCAATAATCTTCACAATTCTACCAGATAGTCTTTTGATTGTACCATCTAGATAGTCTTTTGATCGTATCTTCTTCATCTTCATCATCGCCAAGAACATCAACCTTACCAGAACAAGAAATCAAAACCCTGTTGAAAATTGCCTTTCGACAACTCTCAAGCCCTCGAATTGATGAGTCTTTCTTGCTTCTCAACAACTTCAACGACTTTGTAACGAAGCTCTTGCTCTCGTCCTCCTTCCTCGTAAATGTGTAGATTCGAAGATACTTCTGCCTCATGATGGTCCTTTTATTGTACCACAAACGGATTGTTTCGACTTCTTGATCACGGAGGCCAACCATCATATTACGCTTTCGATTTAATTACTCCTAGTTTATTACTGTTATTTTTATGAGATCGAAAAAGAAGGATTGGAAATTTGTAATGTGACCTTGATTAATACTCCGTATAACACAGTGTGCGATATATATAAGACATGTGCAATGATAATATTAGATATATCTTGTATTTTGGAATATATTATAGATGATAAAATATAAATATGTTTGATTTTACCAGGATAGATTTGTAATATATTTAAGAATCTTATTTTTAGCCCCCAATCTATAAATAATAAAAAAAATTAAGATTCTCCCTAATAGGGTAGAATCGTAGCATGTTTACCGTTTTTGGATATAAATTTGTATGTATTAATTAATGGATTTTTCTAATGTGTTCCCACGGGCACACAATTAGGATTCTAATCTTAGTAAATCTGGATATTGTTTGTTAATTTTGATTTTTGTAAAAGGGTTCATTAATTTCAATTTAGGGAATAGTTTTGAAATAATTTCCAACTTAGCACTTTTATTGTGTGCCCATGGGTACACATTAGACGAACCGTTAATTATATACAAGAATATATTAAAGTTACCATAACAAAATTTAAATTGGATTGTAAACTAGATTTACGCCTCCCCGTCCTAATCTTTTTTTGGTAAAACGAGCTAGGACCCACTCAAACTAATAAAAAAATATAATTAAAGTGGTTTTAAGTGTATTTAGATGGCTATTTAATACAGTATATGATTTTTTTTATAATGTGTTTCATTAGGAAAATTTTGCCTAGATTTCATATTTTGGAATTATTTATGATTTTCTATAGAATTTATTGTTTTCTTTTTAGGAATAGATTCTAGAAAAAATTAGAGTAAAAATCTACTATATATATAAAAGCAATAAGGTTTGGAGCCTCCACGTTGCGCCATGTCAGCTTTTTTCACATGTCGCTTCTAAAATGCGCCACATCGAATTTTGTCATGTGTCGCCTTTTCCTTAAGCCATGTCATGTAATTTTTGACACATCATATGCCACATCATATTATTTTCACCCTATCATTTACATGTCATATTTAACTATAATGATAAAAAATGCTTTCCTTATAAAAAATATTTTATACAAATAATTATAGGTCTATATTTTTTGATAAATCTATCCTTTTTTTAATCAAAATACTTTCTTATGAGAAGTTCGGTCAAAATACCTTCCTTTTATTACAACTCACAATTTGAAAATTTACCATAATATTTTATGAGCATTGTATATATTATTCTCATTATTTGAAAATTTACCATAACATTTTATGAGCATTGTATATATTATTCTCATTATTTAAACTTAATAAGCTAAAGTTAATTTGTTTTATTTGATTTTAAAAAACAAAATAATTTTTATACATATTACGATCAATAAATTACTTAAATTAAATTTTATATTATATTTTTTTATTAATATCTTTTTTTATAGTATATCTAAAAAATATCGAGTCATAGTCGTGCAGGGCACGACGGGGACAACTAGTATCTTCCTATTATTAAAGAATGATGTGTATAAATACTCCATACTAGTTATACCCGTCGTGACATGCACGACTATGACACTAATAAAGTATTAACATATTTATTTTAATGTAATGATACATAAAAAATAAAAAAAATTATACTCACATGCGATAGTTTTTTATTTTTAGAATCAAATAAATTTCAAATTTTTACAAAATAAATAGAGAAATATTATTTGAAAAAGATAAAATAATATAAATAAAAGTTGAAAATTGAAAAATAAAGTTGGGCCAAAGTCAATGTGTGGCTCAAAAAGATACAGCTTTAATATATAATAATAGACAGATTTTTCACCAAAATTTAATTTTTAAAAAATCTTTTAAATCACAAATGGATAAAAACACATAGATAATGTAATTTTTATCATCTTGTAATTTTTTTTTATTTTTTTTTATCATAATTAAAATTGAATATATTTTTGTTTTTAGAAAACTTTTATAGAAATAGATATATAGATAAAGATAATGTAATCAACTAATAATCAATTATATACTCAGAATCTATCCTAATATATACTATAGTTTATTTTATGCAAGATAGAATCTTTTCAATATGTATAATCATATGTGGTACATGGTAAAATCCTACGTGGCAAATAGCTTATATTATTTTGAAAAAATAACTTAAATAAATTATTATATATCATATTCATCAATAATATTTTATCAAATATTTAATTCTTTTATAGTTGATTTTATTTTACATATAATTTTTTTTAAGTTAAATAAATTATTATATTAGATATTTAACATTAGATAACATCTTTATTTTGAGATACTAATATGCATAATATATTTAGGGTGTCTAAAAATAAATAAAGATTGGTAGAGAACATAACATAGAGAAAAATAAATAAATAAAATATAATAGTACATATTACAAATAGCAAGGTTATTTGAAGTTAATTTTTAAAAATATTTATTAAAATAGTTTTTTGAAGTTAATTTTTTAAGGTTATTTATGTCACATGGCGCAATTCTTTCTACGAAGATGAACTCTACTTTATAATGTATTAGAGTAGATGAATAGATAAGGTTTGAAAATATGAAAAAAATTAATATAAAAAATTAAATTGAATACTTTTAAATAATTTTTTATTTTTTGTTGATATATTAATATGCATAATACTATAGCTTTTATAAGAATATTGAAATAATGTTTTGAAATTAATTTATTAAGGTTATGTATTATGGCTTTTATCTTCTACTTTTTTAATAAATAAGATAACATTTTTAAATATAAAAAAGGTTTTTCTATCCTATGTCCTAAGGACAGGGACGGACCAAAGGGCGGGCTGGGGTATGCTCTAGCCCGCCATAAGAAAATAAAAAAAATAATAAAAATAGGGTAAATTTATTAATAAAAATATAAATAAGGTAAATTTAATGTTAAACTAGTTAAGTAAAGGTAATTTAGCCCACCTAAAAAATTTTAATGACAATTAGCTCACCCTAATGTTAAATCCTGCATCTGTCCCTACTTAAGGACATAGGTTAAGAGAACTAGTTATAGAAACTAAAATCCTAAAAGAAAATTAATGAACCCTAAGAAAAATAATGAACTAGTTATAATTCAACAAATCATTTCCATTTTAAGGTTTTTAACATATGCCCTTGGGGCATAGATTAGAAAAATCGAATTTAAAAACATTAATATAAAGATTGATAGAGAAGATAACATAGAGAAAAAATAAATGCAATATGATACTATAAATAAGGGTTGTTCAAAATGCTCGTTGACAAGTAATCCGACTAGCGTGACTCGTAATTTACTGGTCGGGTCATGGGTCAAGATTGTTGGGTTTCAAGTCAACTGGTAAAACTCGTAACCCGACCCGTAACCCGTAATATCAATATTTTTATATATAATTTAGGGGTCGGACAAGTTGACCCGTTTGACTATAATAATATTAGTATTTTATATATATTTACAGGTCAAACAAGTCAACGGGACAACTCTTGACCCGACCCGTAAAATCCGGGTTACGAGTCGGGTCATGGGTCAACTAATTTTTTTATAGGTCAACTGGTCAAACAGTTCTTTCAACTGTTTTTTAGGGAAATTCCTTTTGGTACCCTCGAGGTTTCGACTATTCCTTTTGGTGCCCAAATTTTTTTTGTATTCCTTTTAGAACCCTCCTAGTTTCAAAAAGTTCCTTTTCGTACCCTAAATACACCCACAACCAAAAATCCATCCATATCCCTAAAAATTTTCCGTTAACTCATCATTGACCCAGTGAGGCTCCGCTACAGCGGAATCTGGGGGTTCAAGATAGGGGTACCCCTGCCCAAGGGAAAGGGGGTACGCTCGGATAGACCCAAGAAAAACTGAAATTCAGCTATGTGACAATAATAACTGAATTTAGTTAGAATGCAACAAATTGATATAGGGACTAAATACATCTCAAAGGCAGTGTATGAAAGCCAATGAGCATGAGGATGCGCCCATAAATAGAAAATTATTTACCCATTTACCCTATAATGTAACAAGGAGGAGCGCAGGGGAAGTGGGCCCTAGGATGTCGTCTTGGCCGATCACGTCGTCGATGGTTCTAGGGCGCATGCGCTCTGCTACAGGCTGATTCAGAGGCGAAGATTGCGACGGAGTTGGAGGAGGCGAAAATTTTCGGTGCTTCGGGAGAGAAATCTCCGATGTGGTGTCCGATTTGGGGGTTAACAGGGAGGATGCGGGTTTGGATGAGGGTTTGGGTGAGGGTTTAAAGTGGAAGTTGAAGAATCGGTCTAATTTAGGCTGCTGAGATTGAGATTGGGAGGAGATTGGTGAGGAGGAAGTGGTTGTGGTGTTGGGGCGGTAGATTGGTGGTCGGGTGTTGGCGGTTCAGTATCCAATTCCACAACCGAAGCGACGGAGGAGCCGCTTGTGGCAGCGAGGGCTTGGGCGGCGAGGTCAGTGGAGATGCCCATGGAATAGGCTCGGATTGACCGGCAGTACTGTCCTCGTGGCCCTTCGACTAACCGGCGTTATTTGATGGCCTCATCGCCTTAAATCGCCTGCCTCAGGTTCGCACCTTGAGTCGCACCTGATTCGTGACCTCCTCGCCGGACTCGGATTCCGACCTCACCGGTCTGGTTCTTGGCTCCAAACTCACCGGCCTTGGTCGCTTTCCTCTGTGGGTCGCCGGTCGCCCTTGTCGTGCGAGTACAATGAGAGAAAGTGAACCCAAGTGAAAAGTAAAGAGGGGTAAAAAAAATAATTTTTTATTTTTTTAAATAGTTAACGGAAAAAATTTAGGGATATGGATGGATTTTCGATTTTGGGTGTATTTAGGTTACGAAAAGGACCTTTTTAAAACTAGGAGGGTACCAAAAGGAATACAAAAAAAAAATTGGGCACCAAAAAAAATAGTCGAAACTTAGAGGATACCAAAAAGGAATTTCATTTTTTTTTTTTTTTCGTCTAGCGCGGGGCCGATCACGAGCCTGTCCTATTTCCCCCCCTTTTTGTTTGTCTATCGGGCCTGTTTGCAAGCTTTGCCCATGTTCATTCAACTGATTTGTTTATTTGTTTGAGGAAAGTTGATTCATCTGATAAGAAACCCTAGGAAGGAACAGAGAGAGAATCTGGACGGAACGACGGACTCGGGAGAAAGAATTCGAATCCTTGATATCAGAGGGTTGAGGTGAGAGCGAAGAAGAGAGATGGCGAAAATGTTGGAAGAAGAAGAAAAGAGCAACGAGGGAGGCTCGAAGCGGCAATTTCACATGTAGATCCATGGAAACTTCGAGAAAATTTTCTCTGAAATTGTTTTGGATCTGAATTTTTGCTGCTCGTCTCTCTCGCTCTCTTCCTCTTTTGGCCTCCTCTGACGGCTTTGCTCCCCTCTGAACAAACCTTGTGATGATTCTTACATCTGAAGGTTCCAATCTCTTTCAATCGTTAAATTTTTATCCTTTCTTTTGTTTAATTTGAACAAAATCAGACTTTTCTCTTTTGTTTTGGGGCTGATGTGCGTGCGTAACCCTACTTTCACAAACTTCATTTTCATTCCGTTTTCTGTTTTCTACCCTGTCAATGCAAAATTTGGCTGAGAATTTGATTCACAATTCTGACCTCGTCAACCTGAACAAAAATGTGATGTTTTTGAATGGTTAAGTCCATTTAAATCAAACAGAAAAGCAAGTTATGGGCAATTTTAAAGGGGCGCCGACGGATCTTAGGGTGTGTGATCTCATTGACTGGACTTTAGGTTCGTGGAATCTACAAAACTTAGAGAGGTGGTGTTCTTCTTATGATATGTCGAGGGAATTTGTAGCATACTGGATCAGTTGGTTTGGCATTATGAAAAGTCTGGAATATTCACAGTCAAATCAGCCTACATGATGCTTTCTTTAAACAATCTGCTGGGGGCGAGGGAGCAGCTCTATGGAAATGGATTTGGAAGCTTCCATTATTACCTCCTATCCGTAGCTTTATCTGGGGGGGCAATGAGGGAAATACTTCCAGTTAAAGTTCAGCTTCATCACCGAAGAATTAGCAATGACAACCGGTGTGAGGCGTGTGGGCAAGAAGAATTGGCTCTGCATTGCTTAAAAGACTGTATTGTGCCATCTCAGGTTTGGGATAGATTCGGTTCTTTCCTATGAATTGGGGGAGTCTGTTTTTTCTTTCATTGATTGGGCACATAGAATCAGATGTGAGATGGATGAGGGGCAACAATTTTTATGGGCTTTTTTGGTGTGGGGAATATGGAATGCCAGAAACCGTAGAATATTTGATGAGGTTATCTCGGATCCAGCCGATATCATTGAGAGCAGCATTTCAGGTCGCGGTGAATTTCAAGCAACAAATCGATTTGAGGAAAAGAAGGGAGGGAGACAGAAATCTGCTGACCAAAGTTGGAAAAAGCCTGCGTGTGGTTGGATCTCAGTTTGTTGCGATGCATCAATTTCGGAAAATCAGGGTGGTTTCACTGCTGTGGAAGCAGCAGAAGCCGAGGCAGTAAGGTGGGGACTCCAAACGGCAATATCAGTGGGGGTGAAGAAAGTTGCGGTACAATCAGATTGTTTGAAGCTGATTCAGAAACTTCAAGGAGGAGAGCTTCCAAGATCACCAGTCGGCAATCTTGTGGCTTTTATTGTGAATCTCAGTTATGATATGGAGGAGTGCCGATGGGAGCATATAGGGAGAAACGCAAACCGAGCGGCGGATTGGCTTAGTCGTTGGCGACCTCCTACTCAATTTTTTGTTCGTTGTAATTCCTCTTTTCCGTCTGCGTTCTATGATGTACTGAACATCGATTTGGCTTCAAGTTAATATATGTGTGGTTGTTATCAAAAAAAAAAAAACAGAAAAGCAAGTTACCCTTTGAAGATCATCAATTTTATGTAAGGAGATCTTCCTCTTTGAGCTAAAAATGACACAAGATTCAATCTGCACCATAGTTCAGATGATAATGTTAAAATCCTTTATCTGCCTTTTCAGATCAAATGTACTAGTGGAATTGACTCTGCACCTACCAAATGAAATACGCTATCTTCTGGTACGCTATCTTCTGACTGAATAAAAGAGCAAAATTGAAACATAACTAGAAAAAGTTATCTTTGCAAACTCGAACGCATCATAAGCAAAACCCATTATGCTTTTGCCTAGTTTGCATTAATCGAGCTATGAACTTAGTTGCCTTGAAATGAACCAGAGCACTACAACCTTCAGAGAACAATTTAGCATCAGAAATCAGTTGAGTTCAAAGCACCAACCAGTGACCGATTCTTTCATGAACATATCGGCCTGTGATAGTGTTCAGCACAAGTGATCGCCTTTGTTTTGTAATTTGCACAGTGGTAAACGTTTGTTGATTCTGTAATCTAAGTGCCTTTTCGTATTGTATTTATTGTATAAGAGTGTTTATGTCCAACAATATTTGTAATGAACAATAAAACTCTTGTTAAAAGAACCAATTTTGTTCATCAGTAGTAAGTTTGCTGGAGAATTTGTTAATTAGCAGCCCTTAGTAAGGATGAAATCAGCTCCCAATCGGATTTGTGAAATTTTCGAAAGAATGAACCCACTGATCAGATCGTATTATAGATGACTGAATTAAGTAATTAACATATCAAGCTAACAGTTCCACAAAATTTCACGAGTTCCTGAAAAACAAAAACAAAGTTTGACAGCCTTGGAACACTAACATATCAAACTAACTAGTCACCCAAAATACTTTCAAGGAAATAAACTTCAATCAAACTTGAAATCAATATATAATCTAACGACCTTTTCACAACTACCATTGACAATATTTATTTCATTTACATTCTCGATCTTCACTATTTACATTCTCGATCTTCACTCTCTCAACGACTTGGGTGGAGCCATGTTCGATGTCATTCCAAATCAATGCTTCGCTATCAGAACACACAAACAACACAATCTTTCTGCCATCCCGAGCTTCATATAGCGCAATGTCCTTCATTGATAAATGATAACCCATCGGTGATTAATTTTGACTTATCAAGGACAAACAACTTTGTCCAAGACTCTTTAAGTCCATACTCTTTCATCACCCACATATGAACTCCATAGTTGTCCACCTAATTCGATCAAGTCATATCCCACAATGCCTTCTTTAACAGCCGGCACCTCTGGTAATTCCCCAAACCTATAACTATGCAGATCATATGTAAGAATAACCTTCTCCGGGTCTCCTCCTCTTTTGGGACAAACCCAATGAAGAACACCATTAATAGAGCAAGCTCGACGCGGGCATTTCCAATAATAATCAGCATAAGGAAAGCCTTGGAGTGTCTTCCAAGCATGATTTTTGAAGCTGTAAACCCAAAATAGGCTGTCATCCTTCCTCTGAACCATGTTCATATCAAACTTCTGTTTCATTTTCACACGTATCCATTCTTGCATACTATAATTACCAACCACTAGGATCTTATGATCATCAGCATAACGATCGTAACCGAATCCATAATAGCTCCACCCGAAACTGAACGCTATCGGTCTTTGTAGGCTTGCTATGGGGGCATCTACAACGGTGTGTGATGCTCCCGTGAATAAGTTGTACAAAAGGAAGTGGTTATTTTCTAAGCCAACACAAGCCACCGCATTGGATGATTCCGAAACCAATTGTTCGGCGATCCCGTCTTTAAACTCGATCGGAATACGGTGCACACGTTTGTTGCCGTCGTGCCTTTTAATAAGCAATAGAGGCTTCCTTCACTAACGAACAAGGTCAGAGATTTGTCATGGTAAAGGTTGTAAGAGTTGGGATCATTGATGAGGCTCTTCCATTCCTTTGACACACGCTTGCATTCTAGAATGGATGATAATGGGAGCAAGTGGAGAATCTTTATGAGTATGTCTTGAGGGAGGTAAGTTGAGTGGTTTCTTGGCATGTTTAATCTTTAATGTAGGAGGAATTAATGGCTGTAGATGGAACTTTACCCTAATTGTAACGAGGAAACACAATACTCCAGTATATAGTAAGCTTGTGAATAAACAACCCTTTTTGACTATTATACCCGCTTTTCATTTCATCTGGTAGCTCTCATTGTAGAAGACCCCCTCATTTAGTCATTCGTTATTACTTAAAACTAGTTTAATATGATTACTAGAGACTATCAAGTATTATAATGTCAGTATAAAATTTTAAATACTTTTATATAATATCGCAATAATTTATACAAAAAAAAAAAGTTTGAGATCTTGTCCCATATTTTAATTAAATATATTTAAAAATTATTTACATTATTTTTTGATATCTTGCCCCAAATATAGATGCTATGGTGCGAGTCAGGCTACGTGTGATGGGTCCTTCGGAACGCACCAATAAGGCCTCATCCTCTTGGGCCTATACCAAGAGGATGTAAGGCCAAGATGTTGAAAATAAACTTTGAACTCAAAGAACATTAATGAAACGAAAAATTACATTTAACTACACTTTATTTCACACTTGTTGCAATTAACCACTCTTTATTTATTTATTTTCTACACTTAACCACCCCTTATTTGTAATAACGTGCATTTAATCACCCATTTTAACAAAAAATTTCATTTTCTCCGTTAAGTAAAGTAAATTATGTTTTTACTTTCTTTTTAAATTTTATTTACAAATTACAATAAATAAATAAAAAAACCATAATTGACACTTTCAAATTCAATACGCTGATTTTTGCATTCCTGACCTAATTTACTCCATAATAATTCCTTCTCTCCATCCAATGGTGAAGAAGAACCACGACTTCGCCGATGCAAAGACCATGAGTTTTGGATCTGACTTTGAGCGTCCCTTGGAGTCGATAGTGTCTAAGATGATGGACGACGACTCGAGACTCAAAAGATTGAGATGTAGACCGAAATCCAATGATAATTACATTCCAAGCTCAATTTATTTCTAAATTCTTTTATTTATTGTAAATCAAATTAAAATAGAAGGGTAAAATGTAATTTACTTTACTTAACAAAGAAAATAACGTTTTTCATCAAAATGGGTGATTAAATACACATATTAATAAATAAGGGGTGGTTAAGTGTAAAAAAAATAAAAAATAATAGTTAATTACAACAAGTATAAAATAAAGGGTGGTTAAATGTAATTTTTTCTTATGAAATATTGAGCCTTACACCATTGTTACATGTATAATAATGGTCGATAGCCCAGGCCCAGGCTGATCGATCACACAAGCCTGTCCTTTTATTTTTATTCTGGTCTAGCGGGCCTGTCAAAATGCTTCATTTATCTGATAAACAGCCCTATCAAGCAACCAGAGAAAGAATCAGGATTTCTTCACGTCGGACTCGGGAGAAAGAATTCTGATTTCTTCACCGCCGGCATATCTTCTCTGCCAAATTGATCGGTTTGAACTTAGTCGTTCTCAATTGAATTTTGTTTCCTAATGTCTTTACGTCAACCGTGGTTCTTATTTCTCAGTTGAGAAAGATCCAAATTTTCACTTGTTTTCCCGAGCTCTCTCTGCACCCTTCAGATCAGAGGGTTGAGGTTAGAGCGAAGAAGAGGCCATGGCGAAAATGTTGGGAGAAAGTAGAGGAAAGGAGCAACGAGGGAGGCTTGAAGCGGCAATTTCACATGTGGATCATTCGAGAAAAAATTTCTGAAATTGTTTTGGATCTGAATTTCGAGAAATTTCCAACACCAACACCAACACCAAACAAACCCTAAATAGAACCTTTCAAATCAGAGGGTTGAGGTTAGAGCGAAAAGAAGAGGCCATGGCGAAAATGTTGGAATAGAGAAGAGGAAGAAGAAGAAGAAAGGAGCAACGAGGGAGGCTCGAAGCGGCGGTTTCACATGTGGATTCATGGAACCTTGGAGAAAATTTCTCTGAAATTGTTTTGGATCTGAATTTCCAGAAATTGTTGCTCGTCTCCCTCGTCTAGTCGGAATCCAATTTCAAATGTTCCTCTTTTGCTCCTCGTCTCTCTCGCTCTCTTCCTCTTTTCGCCTCCTCTGATCGCTTTGCTCCCCTCTGCACAAACCTTATGATGATTCTTGCATCTGAAGGTTCCAATCTCTTTCAATCGTTAAATTTTTACCCTTTCTTTTGTTTAATTTGAACAAAATCAGGGCTCGTTTGGTATTGATATCTAAGGTATGAGATATCGGATATCGGTATCGGTATGGATATCAAGATATCGATATGAGTGATATCTAGATATTGGATATGGGTATGGATATGAGTGATATCTTTGATATACCAATTTTCTGGGGTATATCAAAATAACACTCTAATATCACTCTGATATCAGAAAGATATCAGCTGATATCGATATACTCATATACCAAACAGCAGATATCAGTTTGATATCGATATCAGACTATACCAAACATCAGATATGGGTATCAGTCATATCCATACCTATATCTGAAATCCTGATATGGATACCAAACGGGTCCTCAGACTTTTCTCTTTTGTTTAGGCTGATGTGCGCGTGCGTAACCCTAATTTCACAACTTCATTTTCATTCCGTTTTCTGTTTTCTAGCCTGTTAATGTAAAATTTGGCTGAGAATTTGATTCACAATTCTGACCTCGTCAACCTGAACAAAAATTTGATGCTTTTGAATGGTCAAGTCCATGTAAATCAAACAGAAAAGCAAGTTACTCTTTGGAGATACAATCAAACAGAAAAGCAAGTTACTCTTTTGAAGATCATCAGTTTTATGTAAGGAGACCTTCCCCTTTAGCTAAAATGACCTAAGCAAGTTACTCTTTGGAGATACAATCTGCAACCTAGCTCTCAGATCATAATGTTAAAATCTTTATCTGCCTTTTCAGATCAAATGTACTAGTGGAATTGGCTCAGACGAAATCCCAAGTACAAATCAGTTCCCTCCTACAAGCACTGAAGTAAATAGTAGTTTTATATGTGTGTTTGCTTCAAAGGCTAGGAATTGACATGCTTGATCATCTAATAAAAATATGATATCACTTGCAAGTCACAAGTCAAAGGAGCTTCATTTCATTAGCCACTAAACAGTCACACTTCTAATTTCTACTCCAATTCTGTTAAGTTTGATTTAGACTAGTTCAACTCCTACAATTGATTACCAGGCACGAGACAAACAAGTAGTTCAAGGATAGAGAAAATCAACTCTCAACCCTTCGAGATTTACATGATTACATCTAATTTTAAAACAAATGTTAACCTATTTTAGGCAAGGTACAAGTAGGAGTATATTGCCAAGCTAAAGATGTAGGTTGCTCCTTATTAAGTCCTGTCCAAACCAGGATGGCACTTGGGTGACTTACCCAAGACCCGTTGGTCAACCCAAGACCATTTGCAGGTTGCTCCTTGTTTATTTTATTATTCGGTTTTTCTAAGGGCAAAGGATAAGCTTCTCGGTTTTAGAAACTAAAACCCTAAAAAGGAAACGAATAAACCCGTCGTAAAAAAGATTTAAATCTTTAAATAAATAAAATTACCAAATCTTTCTAAAACAAGATGTTTATCCTATGCTCTTAAAAAATCCATTTATTATGTAATAATTTGTTAATTATGATAGTGAGGATAACATTTAAATTTGAGGCTATTGGTCCCCTTCTTTGCTTCTTACAAATTCAACTAGACTAGGACGACTCGAGTATCTCTTAGTTTTTTTCCGAAACAATCTCTGAAACGACTCGATTTACATATGACAATACAACAATCTACAAAAATATTTCAGTTGCAAGTACAAATGCTTACTAATGGCATTTCAAATTTACAAAAACATGTACAACAGCAATATTATGCAATACCTAAGAATTTAAGACATACCAATACAGGTACTTGACTACTCAATTCAGTTTGGTTATGGCTTAGCTGAGACGATTTGAATTTACTTGAGCCCAAACATCAATACAAAACTAGATGAGGTTAATGGATCCTTTGTACACTGGCGGCCGGGAGTTCTCACTCAAGCCAGGCACAAAAACAATGAAAATTCGGATCTTTCTCAATTGAGAAGGACAAGCTGAAACCGATCAATTTTGGAGACGAATTTGTAGACTTTGACGAGGCAGTGAAGCCCGTCGTTCCGTCCTGATTCTCAGATGAATGAACTTTCCTAAAACAACTAAACAAATCAGTTGAATGAACTCGGGACCTCTCGGGGGTTGAGGTTAGAGCGAAGAAGAGGAATGGCGAAAATGTCGGAAGAGGGGAGAAGAAGAAGAAGAGAGGAGCAATGAGGGAGGCTCGAAGCGGCAATTTCACATGTGGATCCATGGAAACTTCGAGAAAATTCTCTGAAACTGTTTTCGATCTGAATTTCCAGAAATTGCTGCTCGTCTCCTTCGCCTTCTCTATCAATCGGAATCCGATCTGTTTTTCTCTCTTGCTTTCTTCCTCTTTTTGCCTCCTCTGAATTGCTTTGCTCCCCTCTGAAGAACCTTGTGATGAATTTCATGTCTGAAGGTTCCAGTTTTTTGTTCGATCGTCTTCTATTACATTTTTACGCTTTCTTTTGTTTGGTTGAACAAAACAAAAAGGAGTTTTTACTGAATGTGCATAAACCCTAATTTCCCAACTTTGATTTTCTTTCATTTACTTGTTTCTGGCCTGTGCATGCAAGCATTTGGCGAGAATTTGATTTCATTTGCACATGATAAGTGACAATTTTTTTGTTTCCTTCTTTTCTGAATGTTAAATTCTGGGATGGGAGGAAGATGTCTAGTCCAATGCATGTAGAAGTTTTCCCACTTCTGACAAGAAGAATACTCAATAGAAAACTTTACTTTAAATCAAATAGACTAATTTTTTTTTTGGTCGAAAATCAAATAGACTAATGAGAGATTGGAATTTGAAAACCAACCTTTCAAGGCTTAAAATTAAAGTTTTCTTACTGATGCAATCTTGTGAATGAAAAAAATACAATAGAAGCACAACTTCAAGAAGCAAAGCTCTGAACAGACAAACAATAGTCAATTGGAAACTTTACTAATGGGAGATCTTAGTTTAGTTTTGTTTAGCCTACTTCAACTCCAATTTTGTTACCAAGCACGAGATCTACAAGTAGTCAAGGACATGAAAAAATCAACCCTTCTAGATTTACATCTCAGTAGTCAAATCTAAGTTTGTAATTTGTAATATTTGACATAAAAAGTTGTGTGATATTTTGGTAAACATTAAGGCCAGGTACAAATAGGATTATATTGCAAAGCTAAGGATGTAGGTTGCTCTTAATCAAGTCTTGGTCCGAAGTCCGAACCATGATGGCACTTGGGTGACTTAGTCAAGTTGGCTATAGTTGCAACCATGATGGCTCTTGCCCTTGTTTATATATCAATGTATGTGAATTGTGATAATCATTCAGTTTGGTTTAAAGCGACGAGGCTGAGCTGACATTTTTTGAATTCATCTGGGCCCAACTTAAACAGCTAATAGCCCAACCAACATTAGAAGACCATTGGCCCATCAATACATACACTTCACTTCGTGTATGTCAACCCTTTTGTAGAGTTTGACGAGGCAGAAAAGATATGCCGGCGGTGAAGAATTCTGAATTCTTTCTCCCGAGTCCGTCGTCGTTCCGTCCTGATTCTCTCTCTGGTTCCTTCCTTCCTAGGGTTGTTTATCAGTTGAATGAACTTGTGGCCTTTCAGATCCGAGGGTTGAGGTTAGAGCGAAGAAGAGGCCATGCCGAAAATGTTGGATTAGAGGAGAAGACGAAGAAGAAGAGAGGAGGAATGAGGGAGGCTCGAAGCGGCGATTTCACATGTGGATCCATCGAAACTTGGAGAAAATTTCTCTGAAATTGTTTTCGATCTGAAATTGCTGCTCGTCTCTCTCTCTCTCTCTCTCTCTCTCTCTCTCTCTCTTCCTCCTTTCGCCTCCTCTGATTCGCTTTGCTCCCCTCTGAACAAACCTTATGATGATTCTTATATCTGAAGGTTCAATTTTTGATGTCGTCTTCTATCGCATTTTTATGCTTTCTCTTGTCTGATTTGAATGGGTGTGATGTTCAATTTCTACTGTTTTCTTAGCATGCGTTGTGATATTTTTGCATAAAACCCTAATTTTGCACAACTTGTTGACGTTTTAAAGAAAAACTGCAAGATTAGAATCCAAATTCCAAATTTCTGATTTGAGTGGGTGTCATGTTAAGTTTCCAGCACTTTCAAACATCAAATGGAGTACAAATGTACAATATATCCTGCACGAGATTTGGGTACCAGAGTGCAGAGCAAAACAAAACAAATTGTTAGTTTACTGTAATTCCAGTCTCCAGATTCACTTTGATTTACAAAATGGTGAGACAGCAAGGAAATCCATATAAAGAGCACGAACTATAATATTACGATGTGATATATAGTTGCTTGACTAGTTATTCACTGATTTACAAATTTGTGTTTTTGTTTTTGGTGCGAAAGATCCCACACGCATGTAAGATCAGCAGAAAGTAACTCATGCACGCAGGAGGTACATGCTTAATCTTCAAATCCCAACCATTACCACAGATCAGTTGGCAGCATTGAATTGGTCCACAAGATGGAAGAGTGGGTAATGATGAGAAATAAGTCTAAGGATCCATCCGCACGAATCTGGTCAAGGAGTTTCTCCACCAAACCCGTGGTATCTTGAAATGGTTTGAAGGGGTAATGGTTCAACATCAACCTAGTATTAACCCGCCTTGTCGGATCTGGGGACTATGATATATACACACCATTACTTCAAATTTAACTTTGAATCCCATCTTAAAATTCCCAAAAAGAGTCTTTTCCATTTACCTTTCAACCATTACCAATCAAAGTTAAATTTGAAGCAGCAAAACTAAAAGATTACAAGGACAAAGGATAAACTTGCCCTTGTTGTCCGATTGCTTTCATGAACTCACAAAAAAGGAACTCTCTTTGATTTTTTTTAATCAAATTCAACTTTCCAATTGGATCGGAGGGAGTAACATTAGGTTCCATAAAAGATGCTTTAATGAAGTTAAGGGTAATGAAACTTTCACCACCATAATTGTTGCCTTCATGGTATGGAGCTCAAAAGACTTACATTGAATGAAATATCTTTGATGAAACAAACACCTCCTTAGCTCCTCGGACATTGACACCGAACTGATGATGGAGTAGAATCAAAAGGGGCAACCATGGAGAATCCTCGGGCCATGACGTATCAGAAATGGTCTCAAGCATTTAACAAAGTTAATTCTTCCAAGGAATTTGATTCAAAAACAATTTGAGTAGACCTCAAACGAATCACAAGTTGTAAACCATGAAACAAAGACCATAACTCAGTTGTAAGAGCATGACATGAACCACAAGTGAACGTGTAAATTTCAACTCCGAAAACTAAATTTTGGTTGAGCATCGAGTCAAAACCGAACCGAAAACTAAATTTTGGTTTAAGGTGAACCAAAATATTTTGGTTAGGTTTCGGTTTTCCGGTTCCAAGATAAACAAAATGTTATCCTTTAGGAAATAAATCGAATCGAAATTTAACTGGAACTAACCCAATTTTTTGAAAACTCCTAAAGTGAGAATTGGCCCAAATATTATGGTTTCGATTCGATTTAGTTGGTCGGCTTGGCTCAAATATTCGATTCGAACTGACCCATACTCAGCCCTACGTATAAGCACACACAAAAACACCGGCCAAATCCCGAAAAGCACCCCCACCCTCGATCGGGCCCAGACTTCCCTTAGACGGAAAGTTTGAATCACATCTTGATAAGGAAATTATCATTAGCAGCAAAGAACCTATTTACAAAATGGGAAATTCCGTCTGGTACCCCTCAACTTTTTTCTTTTCCGGATGGTGTCCAAGAAAAAAATTTATTCCGTCTGGTACCCCCGAGTTTTAATCATAGTCCGCCTCATGCCCTTTTATGGCAATTTAAATGGTAATTTACCTGATTTGTCTCATATCTGCTTTGTGAGTTCACTATTTTAGAAATCATTCAGTGAACTACCAAAATATGAGAATTCAAAATTAGACTAATCCTCATGTGAATTTTAATAATTTGTATATCTATTTCCCTTTTTTGTTGAGTTAAAACTTGTTTTTTAGAGTTAAATTTTTTTTATTTAGTTCTGAAATATTTTTTTAATATAAAAATCTGACGGCATTGATGAATGGAAGGAAAATGTGGATAATTAGGCACGGGGCGAACTACGATTAAAATTCGGGGATACCATACGGAATAAATTTTTTTCTTGGACACCATCCGGAAAAGCAAAAAGTTGAGGGGTATGAGACGGAATTTCCCTTACAAATTGTGAGAAGAAAACTAAACATTTTTCTTTTTCGAGCCCAAACTTGTGTATCTAGAAGCCCAAACAAGATTAGATCATTGGCCCATCAATACAAAACAGTGTCGCTTCTACCTTTCTGACAGCCATCTTTTAATTCACTGCATTCCAACTTCCAACACCAACACCAACACCAACACCAAACAAACCCTAAATAGAACCTTTCAAATCAGAGGGTTGAGGTTAGAGCGAAAAGAAGAGGCCATGGCGAAAATGTCGGAATTGAGGAGGAGAAGAGAAGAGAGGAGCAACGAGGGAGGCTTGAAGCGGCAATTTCACATGTGGATCCTCAGAAATTTCTCTGAAATTGTTTTTAATCTGAAATTGCTGCTCGTCTCCCTCACCTTTCCACCATTGACAACCTTTTTATGAACGGAGGGAGTATTTATTAGAAATACAGTAGCATGTATATCGAGCGCTAGATCTTATTGTTCCAGTTTCTCTATCTCCCTCGCTCTCTTCCTCTTTTCGCCACCTCTTCGGATCGCTTTGCTCCCCTCTGAACCTTGTGATGAAATTCGTGCCTGAAGGTTCCAGTTTTTATGTTCGAGCGTCTTCTGTTACATTTTGAAGCTTTCTTTTGTTTGGTTTTATTTGGAGGCGATGGGCTGATGTGCATAAACCTTGATTTCCCAACTTTGATTTTCCATTCATTTACTGCTTCTGGCATTTGCAAAATTTGATTTGATTTGCACATGATAAGTGACAATTTTTCGTTTCTTTCTTTTCCGAATATTAAATTCTGGGATGGGAGGAAGATGTCTAGTCCAAATGCTAAGTAAAGTTTTCCCACTCAGACAAGAACACTCGATAGGAAACTTAACTTTAAATCAAATAGACTAATGGGAGATTGAAATTTGAAAACCACACCTTTCTAAGCATAACTTCAAGAAACAAAGCTCTGAAAAGACAAACAATAGTCAATTGGAAACTTTACTTTAAATCCAATGTACTAGTGGAATTGAGTTTGCACCATGTGAATGAATAAAAGGAGGAAAATAGAAACGCAACTTGAAAAAGCAAGCAATAGGTATTTACTCACAAAGAGATGAACAAAGTTCTAAGAAGAACCTGCAATTTCTAATACTTTTTTTCACATTCAAATATGAAAAAACTTGCAAACTGTTGAAATTGAAGGCACAAACAAAATTCCAAGTACATATCAGTTCCCTCATACAAGCACTGAAGTACATAGCAAGGAAATCAATTATCCAGTTTCTATGTTTGCTCGAAAGGCTGGGAATTGGCATGTTTGATCATCTAATAAAATATGATTTCAATTGCAAGTCACAAGTCTAAGGAGCTTCATTTCATTAGCCACTAAACAGACAAACTTCTAATTTCTATTTTAGTTTAGTTTTGCTTAGACTAGTTCAACTCCACCAATTCGGTTACCAAGCACGAAACCAACAAGTAGTTTGACATAAAAAATCAACCCTTTTAGATTTACATCTCAATAGTCAAATAAAAGCTGGTAAATTTTTATATTTGATGCTATGTTTTGTAATCCTAAGTTTTGTTACACTCAACACAAATTTTGTGATATTTTGGCAAACACTAAAGGCTAGGTAAAAGTACGATTATATTATTTAGTTAAAGATGTAGGTTGCTCTTACTTAAGTCTTGGTCCGAACCATGATGGCACTTAGGTGACTAGGACTTCGAACCGAGTAGAACCATGATGGCACTTAGGTGACTAGGACTTCGAACCGAGTAGCTCTTGGTCTCTTGCTTCTGATTTAATATATAGTTTGGTTCATATTTCTCTATATGTATAACATAAAATATACTCCGTATTATAAAATCATTACTCTATATAGTAAGGGTCTTAAACTAATTAATCTTTTATGATTATTCTAAAAATGAGCAATTAATGTCCATACATTTTATATATACTATATGGTTTTCATACAATTTTATAAACTGCTTTAATTAAAGATTGAATGTCAATTAAATTTAAAAAAAAAAATAAGACACCCTAAATAACTCTATTAGATGTTTCCAATACCCAAAACTTAACTATGATAATAAAAACACCTTTATCCAATTCTAGGTATATGAAAGGGTTTAGTAACGTTTCTAATTCAAGAATCAATTGCATATTAATTTTTTTTATTTATTAAAAATTAACTCACATATTTGTAACCTCTAGCCTCATCCCGTTTAGCAATATATATATTCACCCTCTAACTAAAATTCTCTCATTTTTCATACTAAGAAAATCAAAGCAGAAACTCTAGCACATTTCTCACAAAAATCATATAACATGATTATCTTCACCATAAGACATCAAAACTTTGTCATCTCTCAAGGATAGCGTGAATCAAAACTAAATAACATCATGTTTTTAGCCGACGATCCAATTAAGGTAATAATTTTTTCTATATTTTTGAATTAGCATTCTCTGTAGTGTGATTTTGTACAAGATTTACACTTTATTTTGAACATTACTATTCTAATATCTCACTGGTAGCAAAGAATATATATTATTTATACATTGTCTTTTGGATTATTTTTAGTCTTAAATAATTAAATAAAAAGATTTTCGAGTTTATAAAAAAATGCATTTTGGATTTTAAAATGTAATTCCAACAAAAATATTAGACTTGATATATGTTGGCCTTTTCATTTGCTTGCTTTTTAAAAGGTGAAACGTATGTCATCAAAGCATATAGTATTAATTATGTTAACTGAAATGGTTATCATCACAATACATTAAAGTAATTTAAACCATGTATAATTTCATGTTCAATTACGTCCAGTGTCCAAGAGATATTGATTTGTAATCTTTTGCTGATAAGCAACAAAGACAATGGTGTTTAAGTAAAAGATTGATGGTAAAATCTCCAAAATGTTCCAAGTAGGAAGGCTCTAAGAGATCTAAGACATAAAAATTTTAAATGTAAATTTCGTACATTTACATATTCAAATTGTTATTTTGTTGAGACCTATAGTATTTATTTTGACATGCAAGTAATTTCACTAGATATTAAAAATATGTGCATGTGGAAAGTGATAATATAAATTCAATCCATTGTAATAGTTTACATGAGAAACGAAGTTAAACTAGAAAGATGAAGGAAGCTTGGATTATGAGAAGATGCAAATAAGTGATTTAAGATTAGGGCATATAATATTAATAATCTCGAGCCAAATTCTACTTTGAATTATAGAATATATTTTCTTTATGCACAATTAGAGTGGATAACTTTTTATTTGACTATGTAATGGTCATTATTAAAAGTGGAGAATATAATGTAGAAGAAAATTTCTTAATGAATTAAAACTATTATATGCATCATATAATATATGTAGAAAGACTAATAGTTTGAAATTAGTATATAGATAGTATATAGATCCTTATAATTTTAATTATGATATTTTAATTTAAATTAAAGATATGGAACATCAAACTTTTAACAATATCGTGTATATCCATTGTTAAGTTTAGCAATAAAAAATTAATGAAAATTAATAATTTATTACAAAATAAAAACTTTGTAACACCCACATTGAATAAGAAAATCAATGTCCACATTTAAAATATTCAAATCCTTATACAATTTATTAAAGAGTTTATTGCTTTGAAAAGGCTATTCACATATAATTACAAAGTATTATTAAATCAACATTCATCTTGAATAAGCATCCTATGTGAAACATATAAATTAAAGGATATTTCATAAGTCGTAACCAAAAAAAACTATATTTCATAATTAATTAATTTTTTAAAACTTCATTGGATTTAAATTCCTATTTATCTAGCTATCAATCTATAATAAATATATAATATTTATCATATCAGTATGAAATGCAATGTGAGCTTGGAAATTTTTTACAAACCTCATAACTAATTAAACAACATTATCAGCAACATTATAGACTTCTTAAATCAAAAGGGACGAGAACTACTATATTATAATAATTTTTAACCAGTGCGTAGCACGGGTATTATCCCTAGTTCTAAAAATATACAAGACTTAAAGTTCATTCATCTGTCAGTAAACAGGCCCAAGTTCATTCAACTGAATTGTGTTTTTTTTGTCTAGCGGGCCGATCACGAGTTTGTCCTTTCTTTTGTCTAGTGGGCCTAACAGTAAACAGGCCCAAGTTCAGTCAACTGATTTTTTTTTTTTTTTTGGCAAGTTCATTTATCTGATAAACAGCCCTAGGAAGGAACAGAGAGAGAGGATCAGGACGGAACGACGGACTCGGGAGAAAGAACTCGGATTCTTCACCACCGGCTGATCTTCTCTACATCGTCAAAGTCTACAAATCGTCTCCAAAATTGATCGGTTTGAGCTTGTCCTTCTCAATTGAATTTTTTTTCTAATGTGTTAATTGTATATCCTGGGTTCACCATTTTTGCTTTCATATTAATATCGATAAGTTACTTTCCTTGCTTTTTCCAGGAACAGTTTAAATTCAGTATATAGCAATGGTAAACCAGGATGATATTCAGAACCTCCCGATCGACATTGCTTTCTCTCGCCTTGGAGGTTTTAGCTTACTTACCATGATCGCACTTTTATTGTGTCTTAGTCGAAGATGCTTAAATTTTCCTTGCATCATTTCTCTGGAATTGGGGTTCTTTTTGTCCATTATGCTTCTTCAATTGTAGAATGGTTGGTCGATCGGAAGAGAATTCCAGCTGATTGGCGAAAGCGGTATGCATCAGTCAGGGTCAAGATATCATCGGCGTTTGCCTCGTTGCCTAAAGACTTGGATCCCTACTTCCAAACACTAGATCTTGAAGGTTTTATAAATAATATTTCAATTTCTTTTTCCCATGGCAGTGAGCCACTTAGCTTGATATGCTTTTCATTGAACTTGTGGTTGTTCTGTTAAACTTTTAGGGCCCGTTTGGTGTAAAAGTATGGAAAGGAAAGGGAAAGGAAACAAATTTATATGGAAGAGTGGTGTTGATCCTCTTTTTTTTTGTATCTAGAGAGAGGGAGAAGGGAAATGATTAGAGGAGAATAGGGGATATGCTTACCCCATGTTAAAATGAAGGAAAGGGATGAGGAGAGTTAGCTCAAATTTTACATGAAAATTGGGGAAAATAGGGTAATGGTTACCACTTGTATCAATGAATCATAAACTAAAAGTAGGCTAGATACATTTCCTTAACCGTTTCCTTTCCACATCTAAAACCAAACGGGCCCTTAGTTGTAATTAAGCTATTAGGTTGTTGTAAGCCTAGCTATATATGAATGACATTTGGTGGAAAATAAAGAAAATATATGGAGGTGTTACCCACTTATTGCTGTCTATACTGTTAGGTAAGGGCTAACCAGCTCTGCTGAGAAACAAAAGGAAGTAAATGAAAGCTCTTATAGTGTTACTTGAGCAATGAGCATTTATATATATGGGTTTTAATGTGAAGATGCAGGGTACATTCTCAAGTTTGGCTCAAAATGACAATCTGTTTGCTTATGGCACATTATTTGGGCTATTTCAGCAAGTTAACCTGCATTTCTCCTAATTTGATGCTTTGTAGAGGGAATATGTTTTTGTATAATGGATGGTTGACGAGGGAGTCTGCTGGACTTAAAGTTGGTTATGAAAAATATCTTATTCTTTCATATTTTTTCTAAACGTTGATGTGTTTTTTCTACATGTGGTTTTCAGGAATTAGTTACATTGAAACCAAGAAAATTTATGAGACCCTTCTGAAAACCACTTCAGAAAGTCGGAATATCTTTGGCCGGCTTTCAGGCACGGCGGTATGATCTTCCTAAGCAGTTACATATACTCAATCTACTTTGACATTATAAACCTTTGGCTTTATTGTGATGCTCTTCAAAATGATAGGGTGTATGGGAGGCCATTGTGCAAGGTTTGGAGAAGGACCATATATTTCTTGGAGAAGCTGCTCAGATCTTGGCTCAAAATGTTAATTATGAAATGTGAGCTCATTTTTTGGTATGAAATGTCTATTGGGCCTTTGGCAAAATTATTTGATTTTGCTTCTGACTTCAACCCTTTTTTGAAGTCCTTACCAAAAAAAACAGGTCCAAAAGATACAACAGCAGCTTGTTGAACTTGATCGTAAGGAGGCTGATATTAAAAGGCATGTTGCTTTATCAGCAGTTAAATATGCAGAGGTTTGCCAAGAGTATGGATTGCAGGTTATTATATCGGGCCTCTACCTTGATAAAAACTCATTTATGCCGTTTCAATTCAAAAAGTTCAAATCTAAATCCATCACTTCACTTGCACTTTGCAGGGAAACAATGTCAGGTTGGAACTGCAAGAGAGTGCCATAAAATCACTTCCAAGCACTTTTAGCAAGGTTTTAGAAGTTATGTGCACTGATACTGTAGTGCAGGCTATGGAATACTACTCGAACTTTATGAACGATGTTCATACAGATAAAGATGTAAGGCCTCAGATGAACTTCCACATCCCCTTGTTGCTGTACCCAGTTTATCACTATTCATTGCTAAAGTCAATTTTCAATATACCTGCAGAGAACAACTGGACCCGTTTTGTCAAGCTTGCGGCAGATTGTTGACAGCCCACCTTCATTAGTTGTATGTGTAGGACCTGATTTTCTAAATTTTGCAAATACTATATCGAGTATTGATCAACAATATGATATGGGTGGTGACATGGATATGGGAGGAGATATCATTGACTGGGATATATCGTTGGACAGTGCTCAGATTGATTGGGATATTGGTAACATTGAAGAACCAGATCCTGACAACGGAACAGGTCCTTATGAATTGATAAATGTAGGAGACGTAATGGAAGATTCTTCAACAGTTGATAACAGTAATTCCTTACACAGTCCCCCTACTGAGATATCTTGGCATGTTGATGTTGAGAATCCTGAACTGGATGTTAAGGAAGATTCTGATACCCTAAATGTGGCTGTAGAAGCTCAGCCATCTGATTCAAATATCTTAAGTCAAACTCACGAAGTCACAGGGGGTAGGAGTCCACTTTTGGAGACAGAGTACAGGAATAGAATTCTTGATGATCTGTTTGAGGTAAATGTTTCCTCTACATTTTAATAAAAATAATTATTTTATGCTTCTCTTTAGGTGTTTACAGAATATATTGAGCAGATGAAAAGAAAAGAGGTCGGTGAATTTGAGAAAGTTATTGATGCTTAGGCTTTTTATAATGTTATCAGGTGAAAGCATTTTTAAATCAGAGGTTAACAGAATTGTCAAACCAGGAGACTTTGTCTTTACAAAACCAAGTCCAATCTGTAGCTCCTCTTGTTCTTCAGCAATACTCTTCTGATGCGATTCGGAAAATGTTGTCTGATGTCTCTACTGCCATCTCGTTATTGACGAACAAAAAAACAAGGGATATGATCATGATCCTCAACTCCAGGAGGTACATCGAACAATTTATGAAGTTTTCTCTGCTTGCTTGCATGCCCTGCTTGTTCATAACGCATTTCAAATCCTAGATTCGACCCAAATTTATTGCACAGAGTGTCTATAATTGTTCAAGTCCAGAAGATTAATAAAATAAAAGAAAACTGGAATTTCTCAGCGAACAAGAATTAAAGTCATGCTAAGGTGTATCTGCGAAGTATTGTATCTGTGTTTTCCATGTGGCAGACAAATATTTTCCCACATTTTAAGTGCTGCTTTATTCCTTGTCACTACAATAGTCAAACAGCCAACCGGTTGGTTCTGGTGTATAGTAAGTGAATGTTACCTATTGGAATTGAGTGCATTTAGGCTCTCCCATACATTGTGTCTTCTTGGCTTCATGCTCTCAAAAAAGATACATTGTGTCTTCTTGGCTTCATGCTCTCAAAGCACTTCTTTTTCCCCTTCTTGAAGCTACCTAGAACCCACTTGTTATGTTGTGAATTTTTGTTCTTTCTCTTTTTTGATCTCCAGGTTTCTGGATAGATTAGTTAGCACAGTTGAGGAAAAGAAGCATCTTGAAGTGAAATTGAAGGATGGTTTAAGTGACTTATCCAGCAAACGCATGGAGTTGCAGAACGCTATGGCTTCATCCTGGCCAAAGCAAGTGAGTACTATGGAATTTGATTCTTTTCTTGCTAAGATATTATTTACATATGTTTATGACATATTCTTATGCCCAAAGAAGTTGTGTTTACAATGTTTTGCATCAGATGGATATTTGAATTTCTCCTGGTTTTTACTGCAGGAAGCGGCTTTGGTGAAGACAAGGGAGCTCAAGAATTTATGTGAGAGCACTCTTTCATCCATGTTTAATGGACGACCAGTCCATATTATTGGAGAGATAAATACCTTGCTGAGTAGTAGCAGTTCTGCGTAATTTCTTTCTTAGGAGTAAGACTTGTGCTTCATTTTGGCTGGGTGTTCGAGCAAACCTAGAATCAATGTACTTGCCGATGAATCCTCATAGGTGTAAAGCTTTATGAAAACCATGTAATGTCATGCAAATAATATTTTTCTGTTAACTATATTACTATAGTTTTTCTTCTCGTAACTATATTACTATAGTAGTATAGTACTATAGTGTGATGGCAGGAAGCAGAAACCCACTCAAATTTAAAAGCTGATTGCAACACGTTAATATATATAGAATCCAGAAGCTGAATATTGATGTTGCCTATTGCTATGTAACATTAACATGATAATCTGAATCCCTACAGGAAACACTGAATCTCAGTTCGAGGTTTTTCAATCTATTTGCAAAGTAAACTTGGGGGTTGTTTGCTATAACCACCAATAATTAGATCTGAACCTAATACCATTATGATCGTATACATTTGACCCCATTAGCTCTATTGCTCAGTGTAAGTGTAGAAAAAAGGGCGAATAACCTACAATGATGCCATATTAGGCGTATTTTTTTAGTAAGGAAATTCATTCAATATTCAAGTCTAATAGATTGGGAGACTGAAGAAATCAACAGCCGGACAAACTAGCAAAAAGTTTGAATAAAAACCTTCGAACAAGTGTGTGTGCGCGGGTTTTGCTTATACAATTGTTAATAATTAATAATATTTTTTAAATATATATTTCATTCATGACAAATAATTAAATAAATACTAAATATAAGAAATTTAAAATAAAAAACTTTAAATATTATGAAATGTTTCATATATTTTTTGTAATCTTGTGGAAATTACTGATTTGAAAAATTGGATATTTTTTTATTTAATAGTTATTTTGCCAAAAATTGTCAAATCTAAATCTTATAGAATATTTCACATGGATATAAATAATAATTTTATTATATGTAGGGTCTACAATTAATTTTTAATCAATAAAAAATAGCTAATTAAATTTCAACAATCAGCTTGGTTTTAAAAAAAAGACGGCGTGGTTCAATCTAAAAACGACATGTGCTAGTTAATAATTTTTTTTTAACCTCCTCTTTAGTATATAGTAATGATTAGAGATCTTAGAAAATCAAAATCCTCCCTTGAACTAGCTAAATCTCATTTAACCAAACAAAATTCGTGATGAATGTTGGGCCCAAAGGTTTAACCAACCCGCGATTAGCCCAGCCCATTAACATTTGAGCCCAGAAGTCGTACCAGAATCGCCATCGTCGTCTCCAAGCCGAGAAACTCGGGAGGAACCGTTCGACAAGATCACTCGGAAGATGGGGCAAGCGACGTGGGGAGATGGAGCCAGGAGGTGGAAACGAAAACTAGTATATAGTAAGGGATTAGCCCAGAAAAGAGGGATCAGATCAAGCACTTGTAATCGAACCATTGTAATTCTCGGTTTCTTTCAAATACAGAAGTTTTCTTTGTTCATCAAAATTCGTGTTGATCGGCTAGATATTCCCTACAAACTTACAAAATCACCTTCGAGGATCTTTGGTCGGAAATTGACCACAATTTGGCGCCCACCGTGGGGCCCTAGCCGGTTTTCGCTTCCTCTCTTGATCAAAGCAGGAACGTTCTCACTCGGGAAAGATGACCAAATCGCAGCCATCCTCTCCCACGAACGGAGGAGAAGGGGGAAGCCATGGCGGCCGCCCTGAGAAAGACGCCGTCGACGGTGCCCCTGAAGAGGTCCAAGGCCTACGCCACGTCCTGAGCGAACTTGCAACCAAGATATCCGCCCTGCAGCAGGATATGGTTAGCCAGAAGGATCGCAGCCAGACGCACATGGATCACATCACGCAACTCACCACCGAAAACGCGAATCTTCGCGAGCAACTTCAGGCAGCCTCGGCATCTCACAGTGGATCCCGCCCGGTCGTGACCGTCCGCGAAGCCACCGCTCGTCTCAACCTAGGGGAGGCCTTCAACTCACAAATTGGAGGACCATCCCCCACTGTGAATATGGCCACCCCAGCAGCTACCCTTCCGGGAGTTCCTAGTACCCAGACACCAGGGAACCGAGCCGCAGGGACGGGAGTTTTCCACCCCTAGTACGGCGAAGAATCCAGAAGGCAGGTAACCCCTACTGAACACTTCCTGGAAGTTCTCTTCAACAAGTATATGTAGGACCGCCTCAAGGGATTGGAGGACAAGATCGCTCAGATACCCGGGGTACCACCGCCGTTAGAAAAAGAAGCTCTAGACGGCTACGACGAGTCGCCCTTCGCAACTCCGATTGCCAGCGTGGATATTCCCAAGAGATTCACGGTCCCAGCAGTCCCCACTTATGACGGGACGGGAGATCCTGACGAACATGTTGCCATTTTCAAGCAGAAAATGATGACCAGCTCGATACCGCGAGAATCCAGAGAAGCGATCATGTGTAAAGGATTCGGCGCCACACTCTCCGGGGCCGCCCTAACTTGGTTTATCAATCTCCCCAAGGGAGGAATCTCGTCCTTCGCGGGATTGGTAGATACCTTTCGGATGCAATTCGCTAGCAGTCGGAAACTCATGAAATAGTCTAACGACTTGTACCGCATAGCCCAAAGGCCAGGGGAGTCCCTGCGTGCCTTCCTGAACCGATTCAACCAGGAGAAGGTGGCGATCCCGCTCTGCGACGTGCCCACATCGATAGAGGCATTCCGAAGAGGCTTGCTGCCCAACAGCGAACTCTACAGGGAACTGACCAAATACCCATGCCACAGCTTCGAAGACGTCCAGGTAAAAGCCCTGGCACACGTTCGACTCGAAGAAGACGAAATCCCTGCCCGAGCCGCTTCCGTCTTCGACAGGGTCGAAAGAAAGACTCCCTCCGACCAGCGGAGAGAGCGCCGCGGGCAACCATATCCGAAAAGCAGGCACGAATCGCCCGAGGTGCACACGGCGGGAACCAAGCAGCCAAGTGGGAAAAAAGACGCGCCCAACCGACCAAAAGTTCATGAGTACAACCTAGGTTTGGGGAACGCCGAGATCGTGAGAAGCTTAGAGAAATTCGGAGATCGCATCAGATGGCCGAAGAAGGCGGACAACTCGAATCCCAAGAAGGACAAAACCAAATGGTGTGATTTCCACGAAGACTACGGGCACGAGACAGACGAGTGCTTCGCCCTCCGAAAAGAGTTAGCGTATCTGCATTCGAGAGGCTTGTTATCAGGAATCTCCGCCAGCGCTAACCCTCCCACCAGCCAGAATATGACAGAGCCCATGGACATTCCTTCATCCCCGGAATACGCCAAAGTGGTGAACGTTATCAGCGGCGGATACGACATATGTGGTGTCACCTACTCGGCAGCCAAACGCCACGCCCGGGGGCAGCCAGAGGGACCATTGGTGGCGCATGTCCACCGATCTGAGGGACGTCCGGAAGACACTATCACTTTCAACGACTCGGATTCGGCCGGTTTGGTAGGACCCCACCACGACGGGTTAGTCATATCCCTGTCGGTGGGAAATGTATTAATGAGGAGGATCCTCATCGATACCGGAAGCTCTACTAACATGATTACGCTCGACACCCTCAAGGAGATGGGTCTGAAAGAAGAAAACATCCTCAGAAAGTCGGTAGCATTAGTCGGATTCAGCGGAGAGATTGCTCATACTTTGGGGGAAATAACTCTCCCCCCCTACGCTAAAGGGATCAACCTACCCGTCAGATTCTCCGTACTTGACTGCCCGTCCTGCTACAACATCATCATGGGATGGCCCTGGATCCATGACATGAAAGCAGTCCCTTCTTCCTATCATCAGACCATAAAATTCCCGACGCCCTGGGGGGTAAGAGAAATCCGAGGAGACCAAAGGCTAGCGAGGGAGTGCTACAAATCCGCCTTGAAGGCGACTGTCGCCCACCCCGCATAGCAATTACAGGAAGCCCAGGGGCCCGCACGGGGAGCGGACCCCGAGGCCGACAAGATTGAGGAAGTCGCCCTCGACGAGCAGAAGCCCGATCAAACCGTACGAGTGGGGAAGAATCTATCTCCACAGAAGAAAGCTGAGTTAATCACCTTCCTCAAGCGGCATAGCAGCAGTTTCGCGTGGTCGCATGGGGATATGGTCGGGATCGACCCCAGCATCATCACGCACAGGCTGAACGTGGATCCTTGCCATCCCCCGGTTAAGCAGAATAGGCGAAAATTTGCCCCAGAGCGGAACCTGATTGTAGATGAAGAAGTACAAAATCTGCTCCGAACAAGGAAGATCAGGGAAGTGAAATACCCGGAGTGGCTAGCAAACGTCGTGGTGGTGAGCAAGAAGAACGGCAAGTGGAGAGTTTGCATCGACTTCACGGATCTTAACAAAGCCTGCCCAAAAGATTCGTTCCCCCTGCCGCACATCGATGCCATGGTGGACGCCACCGCAGGACACGAGATGCTCACCTTCATGGATGCCTTCTGGGGCTACAATCAGATCAGGATGCATCCAGGAGATCAGGAGAAGACATCTTTCATCACCAGCCAGGGTACCTATTGTTACGAAGTGATGCCCTTCGGACTCAAGAACGCGGGAGCCACCTACCAGCGGTTGGTCAACCGCATGTTTCAGAAGCATATCGGCAGAACCATGGAAGTCTACATCGACGATATGCTAGTAAAATCCAAGCAGGTCGAGCACCACGTCCAACACCTGGAAGAGGCCTTCAAAATCTTGGACAACTATCGTATGAAGCTGAACCCAACCAAATGCGCGTTCGGAGTAACATCAGGACGCTTCCTCGGGTTCGTAGTCACCCAACGAGGGATCGAAGCCCATCCCGACCAAATCAGGGCCATAGCTGCCTTGCGTTCGCCTAGATGCGTGAAGGATGTGCAAAAACTAACTGGGAGAGTGGCAGCCCTAAACCGCTTCATCTCGAAGTCTTCAGATAGGTGTCGTTTGTTCTATGAGGTGCTGCGGAGGAACAAGAGGTTCGAATGGACTCCAACCCATGAGGAAGCTTTCCAGCAGCTCAAACACTACTTGTCCAGTCCGACGCTGCTGTCCAAGCCTGAGGAAGGCGAGAATCTTCTCTTATACCTAGCCGTAACAGAGAACGCTGTTAGCGGAGTACTGGTACGAGAAGATGAAGGCAACCAGCTCCCCGTCTACTATGTCTGCCGCACCTTGCTCGCAGCAGAGACACGTTACTCGCCTCTGGAAAAGCTAGTCCTCGCTCTAGTCATGGCTTCTACGAAACTGAGACCGTACTTCGAGTCGCACACGATCACAGTCCGCACCAATTACCCGCTGAAGGCCATACTAAGAAAGCCAGAGATCACCGGCAGAATGGCCAAGTGGGTGATACACCTGAGCGGATTTGATATCGATTACGAGCCGAAGGCGGCCATCCGAGCCCAAGCACTAGCAGATTTCGTGGCTGATTTCAGCCCTACAATGGATGAAGCAGCCAGACAGCAAGAAACCTTCGTGACGGAGTTGGAGTACTCCGGAACATGGACGCTGCATACGGATGGAGCTTCCAATACTCGGGGAGTAGGAATCGGGGTAGTGCTGAAATCACCCAAGGGGGACAAGATAGCTCAGGCCGTACGGTGCGCTTTCGAAGCCACCAACAACGAGTCAGAATACGAAACCCTCATACTGGGGCTGATGATTGCCAAAGACCTGAGTATCGAAGAAATAGAAGTAAAGTGCGACTCGCTGCTAGTTGTGAACCAGATCCTAGGAATCTTCACTACCAGAGATACCAGGATGGCAGCATACGCAGGGAAAGTCAGGGAAATCATACAGTCGTTCAGGAACTTCACTATCCAGCAAGTCCCTAGAGAAGAGAATGCGCAGGCAGACGCTCTGGCCAATTTGGCTTCTGCCCTGGATCCTGAAGAGTTCGCATCGGTCCCCCTAGTCCATGTGCTAGTTCCAGCAATCGGAAGAGAAGCTGAAGATCCTCGCCAAGATGAGGAGCATAAGATCAGAGAAGATAGACAGACCCTGAAGATCTTCGCCAGCGACAATCCCGAAGGGAATGACATGCCCCGTGAAAGAGCTCCCCAGGAGGCAGCAACGCCGAGAGACCCTGACCCCGCATCCGACATCCCGAGTGCTTCCCAAGAATCAGAATGTTGGACGGAACAGTACCTACGGTGGATCGACCGCGGACAGCTGCCGTCCGATAGGTCCGAAGCAAGAGCACTCCGAATGAGAGCCACGCGGTATAGCACAAGAGACGGTATTCTCTTCAAGCAATCCGCGACAGGGACCTTACTCCGCTGTGTCGCAAAATCAGAGGCGCCCAAGATACTCAAAGAATTGCATGAAGGAGAATGCGGAAACCACTCGGGGGGACGCAGTCTTTCCAACAAAGCTCTCAACTTGGGATACTATTGGCCTACCATGCGTCAAGACGCTGCAGAGTACTCTCGAAAGTGTGAAGCTTGCCAAAAGCACGCCACAACTCTTCACCAGCCGCCAGAACCGCTGCATCCGACGCTAACACCGTGGCCTTTCATGAGGTGGGGGATGGACATCGTAGGGAAGTTGCCCCCATCTTCCGGACAGCGAGTATTCTTCCTGGCGGTGACAGATTATTTCTCCAAATGGATCGAGGCTGAAGCGTACAAGGAAGTCAAAGAATCCCACGTGATAGCTTTCATCAAGAAACACATCATATGCCGCTTTGGGGTCCCTTCCGAGATCGTCTGCGATAACGGATCACAATTTATTGGAAGGAAGACCCGAGATTACTGCCAACGATGGAATATAGACCTAGTGACTTCCACTCCTCGCTATCCACAGGCCAACGGACAAGCGGAATCTAGCAATAAGGTCATCATCAACAATCTCAAGAAGCGATGGTGAAAGCCAAGGGGCGCTGGGCTGACGAGCTACCGTACGTTTTGTGGGCCGACAGAACCACTCCAAAAGCTGCCACGGGACAATCTCCCTTTTCCCTGGTATACGGTTGCGAGGCAGTAATACCGGTCGAGGTCACTGTGCCAACTGCACGATATGGGTTACAGACGCTCGATCAGAACGTCGCCGAGTTAGCCGCCAACCTCGACACCCTAGAAGAACTAAGGGAAAGGGCCCGACTGCGCCTGCCCAGACACCAACAACAAGTGGCCCGAAGCTACGACAAAAATGTACGGATAAGAGCCTTCACCATCGGCGAATGGGTCCTCCGAAAGGTCTTCCAAAACACCATCGAAGTGAATGCCAGGAAGTTAGCTCCCGCGTGGGAAGGACCCTACAAGATAGTCGGTATCACCGGGCAAGGAGCATATCGGCTAGAATCCAAAGAAGGGAAGCCCATTCCGCGTAGCTGGAACGCCACGCACTTACGGAGATACCACTTCTAGAAGAATAACCAAGTCGCCGGAAACGGCCGAATAAACTCAAGTAAGATCTAAACAATGACGTAAGCTCGGTAAAAATCGATCAGGTAAATAGCTTCCCTTTTTAATACATGTGTTACTCATCCTCAGAAAAAGGAGAGACAACGGAAAATAACAACAATGTTCTCTCGGAGGAGTTACTCTCGGCAGCTACCGCCAGAAAAGAGGAACCTCAAAAAACAGAAGTAAAATAAACAAACGGTAACAAGCCATTCATAAGACAAAAAAGACACAATCAATACTTTATTTGTATTTGAATGATGATCTTTACAAGCTTGTTTAACAGGGTACGGAAAATAATCTCCCAAACACCCGCCTTCCGGCAGATTCGCCAGTTACAAAGGGCCGCTTCGCAGAAGCTCGCCAGCCGACAGTCCAGGGCAAGACCCTGCGTCGCCAGTTCCACCGAGCAAGAGCCAGATCATCGACGGAGATCGTCAGGGCACAGCTGGAAACGACGGATCTCGTCCTTCGCGCGCCTCCAGGCAGGTAATCCCTTTTAACCAGCAGGGGCTTGAAGGCCAAACTTCGGGTCACCCATAACCCTGGTTAAGGTTTTTTCCTCACATTTTCGAGCCATAGCTATGCACCACTTGAAAACACCTAGCCACCTGTAGGGGCTTCGTGGACACCGATCGGCACGGAGCAGAGAAGTACTTGCACGGAAAGCCAGCACAAAAAAACGCAAGCAAAACGCGACGAAAGCAAAAGCATAACAAATAGATAAACACCCCCGCCCCATGACGGGGGGAAAAGCATCCAAACAAAGTGTTCGTGGCCACGCCACCACCCGAGAAACCCTCACCAGACGCTCGATAAACGGCACGCCAGTGAGGTACTACTTGTCCTTCATTAAAATCATCCCCAAAAGAAAACAAAAAGCAAACTTTACAAATGGCCCATGCCGCCAGACTTCTTCACATTCTTAGGATCTTCACGCAGGGTTTCCAGAAGCAACCGTCTCCTCCCCCTGGTCATCACCTTCCGGGTGCGCTTGCCCAGCCATCGTCGGAGAACTCAACAGGGAAGCGATACGAGCCGAAGGCACACCGCCAGGGAAAGCATCTAGAAATTTCTCGTTGAACTTGTCCGCATCCCCCACAGAAAGCTTCCCCGCTTCGAATTCCCTAATGGTCTCCAGCCGCGCCAGCATACTGAAGAACGCCCCAATGTCTTCCGCGTCTGCCTTTCCCATAGAAAGCGTGCTAGCAGCTTTGGCTTCAAGCTCCTTCACTTTGGCTTCCTTGATGGCAATGGTGCGTTCTAGCTCCGCGACACGAGCCTTTGCAGCTGCCTCTTCAGTAACTAGAGCCTTGGCCCGGGCAGCAGACCGTTCTCGCGCTTTGTCGATTTCCTCACGATGCTTGGCAACTTCCTGCTTCCTCTGCTCATACTCTGCGAACTCCTTGTCCATCTCATCAATAAACAAGCCGACCTCCTGGAAGAGCTGCATATGCCAGGAAGGACAAGTCTGAAAGTGGCCGAAAGTTAAAGACTAGCCTAACCCAATAAAGCAAACAGCGCAAGGGGCTAGTTACCTTCCAAGCTCCGAGGCCAACCTCGGTCGCCATTGCATGAGCAGACACAGGGGCAGGGTACTTCTTGAAGTTAGGATCCCGGTACCATTGGAGAGATTGCCACTCAGAAGATGCGTCATCCTGAAGCTCGAGGGAATCATCGTTGCTCCGAGTGGGACGTTTGGGAGAAACCTTAGGGACCTCTTGAGACTCCCTCTTGACACCTTGGGCAGACGGAGGTTTCGAATCATCAGATCGAGTCTTCTTAAGGATCAAATCCGAGGCAGAAAAGGAAGAACCCGATCTACGTGCGCGAGTTTCTAAAACGAAAGACAGCGAGGGTCAAAAGTGCACAACGGAAGCCACGGTAAACTAATAAACGACAGTACTCACCCACGGAAGGACCAGAAGCGAGGGTTGAAGTCGGCGCCACAGACATCTTGACAATAGGCAGGCGAACTTTCTCAAAGCCCGACGACGTAGCACTATCCTCTTCCTCTGAAGATTCGTCCGATGGATCAGAAAGAGATGCCCCGAACGTCCTCTGTGCAGAAGTTAGTTGGAAGAGCCTCGACAAAACCCTCTCCGAGTGACTAGGTGGTTCGACGTTGTCTGGAATACCTGCAGAAACAGAGAAACAGAGGGTGAGTAGGCGTCAAGAAGAGATCGCCCTGTAATACAAGAGAAAAACGAGGTAATCTTACTAGCCGGATTCCATTTGTCATGCAAAAACAGGCGACTCTCAGGGGTCAGAGATGCAATCTCGACAAAGAAAAAATGGTTTGCCCACCCCTTCCCATTGACCTTTGTGTTTAAGACAAGCGGCTGGCGAGCGGTTCGAGACTGTAAGATGAACCGACCTCGTCTCACCGTAGTAATACAGTAAGCCTGAAGCAGGTCGGAAACCGTAAAGTCTACCCCGGCGACCTCCGCCATCTTACTAACCCAAGAGAGAATCTTCCAAGCGGAGGGAAGAAGTTGAGCAGGAGAAAGTTTAAAACGAGCTAAGAATTCATGGACAATAGGAGGAAAAGGGAATCGACAAGAGATGGTGAACGGAAACTCGAAGAAGCATACCCAACCAGGACGAACCCAGTCAGAATGTTCTTCCCCTGGACATACAGCAACTACCCCCCCCCCCCGGAAAGCCACCCTCTAAAAGGATCTGGTTCATCTCCTCTAAGCCCATGGTGTTTGGAACTCGGTCGCACTCTTGATGTATCCCCGAGGGTGAGAAACCGTGCCGAGAAGACATTCTATCCCTCGCCATAGAAATGTGAAAAGAGAACTGGAAACGAAGAAGAAGGAAGAGAAGAGTCGTACCTCGGGAGAGATCGCTAACAGAGCAATGGAGTAATGAGTCCCTTCCGCGAGGCGCAGTAAATAAAGATGACTGACGTCTTTTCACCTGCCAGAGAAAGCGCGTAGAGAAATCTCCGCCCTACACGTGTGAGATCCGAGATAGCTAAGATCCCGGAAACCAACAGGCAAAAAGATTCGGTAAATTTTGAATTCACACGAATCTTTTGGGGCTATTGTTGGGCCCAAAGGTTTAACCAACCCGCGGTTAGCCCATCCCATTAACATTTGAGCCCAGAAGTCGTACCAGAATCGCCATCGTCGTCTCCAAGCCGAGAAACTCGGGAGGAACCGTTCGACAAGACCACTCGGAAGATGGGGCAAGCGACGTGGGGAGATGGAGCCAGGAGGTGGAAACGAAAACTAGTATATAGTAAGGGATTAGCCCAGAAAAGAGGGATCAGATCAAGCACTTGTAATCGAACCATTGTAATTCTCGGTTTCTTTCAAATACAGAAGCTTGCTTTGTTCATCAAAATTCGTGTTGATCGGCTAGATATTCCCTACAAACTTACAAAATCACCTTCGAGGATCTTTGGTCGGAAATTGACCAGAACAATGAACTTCTTGTTTGGTGAGTTTAAAAGTTCTTCGAATTCTTAACATGTTTAAAATTCTTTGTAGTAGATGTAATCTAGATTATGTGGGTCAGTTTCTAAGCATCTAGGCCCTCTTTAAATGATTTGAGATAGATGATAATTCAAAAAATGGTCTTAAGCTTAATTTATAAGTTTAGGTGGAATTTAAAATTATAATTTTGTGGGTGTGTATATAGTTTGTATGTTAAATGGTTGATGCTACCCATCAACTTTATTTAGGCTTAAAAATGTTGTGTAATATTATCATATCATATCATAACTATAACCTAAAGCGGAGGTTAAAACAATTATTAAATAATACATGTCACTTTTAGATTGGACCATACCACCTTTTTTTAAACTAATATTTGGCAAAACAACCATTAATTTTAAAAAATAATCTTTTATTTTTGGATATGATAAATAGGAATATTATAGGATAGAAAATCTCATTATCAAACAATCTTTTATTTTTAGATATGATGATATGATAGATCTATTACTAATAACTAAAGCCAAAGCAATTTTTGCCACCACATTGCGCCACATCACCCTTTATTAAAATAATAATTTTAAATATTTAATTATGCAAAAAAAGTTATTTCCAAGTAAACATAAAGATAAATAAATTGTTTTAAAAATTTATACCCAAATAAACATAAAGATAAAATTATATTAGTAGATTTGACCAATATAGATAACAAAGGACATTATTTTATTATATTTGTAAAAGATAAATTAAAAAAAAGATAACAAAAAATATGTACATATGATCACATATATGATATATATCTTTAAAATAAAAATAGCCATATCTATCTATCATAACTATACACTAAAGCGGAAGTTAAAAAAAATTATTAAACGACATATGTCGCTTTTAGATTGGACCACAACACCCCCTTTTATTAAAACCAATCTTTGACAAAATAATTAAGTTAAATATAAATATAGTGTAATGTACGCACAATCTTATATAACTATAATTAATGGATAGAAAATCACATTCTTAATTTTTAAAAAATAATCTTTTATTTTTAGATGTGATAAATAGGAAGATTATTATGATATTTTTATGATATATATTATACAAATATTAAGATACTTATTTTATTTTTAGATAAAATACATATGCTATGTTTAGATAATTAAGTTTAATATAAAGATAGTATAATATACATACAATCTTATATCACTATAATTAAGTTTATTGTGAACGGTCCCATGTATATAATAAATTGATAAGTTTTTACCTAATTACTTATCTATTTTCATAATTAAATAAATTATCATGTTTTGGATATTAATTTAATTCACAATACTAATAAAATATTATTGTTTCAAATAAAAACCTTTTATATTTTATTGATTTTAAATATTGATTCAAAATTTATATTTAAACATTTACATGATTATATTTCTCGCATAATAAATATATTTAAAAATATTTATTAATAATATTTTAATAATAAAACCCGTACAAGGTACGAGAATACATACTAGTTTATAACCTAAAGCAGAGGTTAAAATAATTATTAAATGACACATGTCACTTTTAGATTTGACCGAACCACCTTTTTTTTAAAACTAATATTTGGCAAAACAACCATTAATTTTAAAAAATAATGTTTTATTTTTGGATATGATAAATAGGAATATTATAGGATAGAAAATCTCATTATCAAACAATCTTTTATTTTTGGATATGATGATATGATAGCTAGGAAGATTATTAGGATATTTTTTATGCTATCACACAAATGCTAGAATATTTATTTTATTCTTAGATAGAATCGTTTTTTTTAAACCAATTTGATCAGTTAAAATTTAATTGGGTTTTTATTGGTTAAAAATAATTGTAGATCCCACATATAATAAAATTATTATTTATATCCATGTAAAATATTTTATAAGATTTGGATTTGGCAATTTTTTGCAAAATAACCATTAAATAAAAATATATCCAATTATACAAATCTGTAATTTTCCACAAGATTATAAAAAATATATGAAATATTTTCCAAAATAATTATGAAATAATAAAAATATATAATCTATCTATTACTATATACTAAAGTGATGGCAAACATTAGTTATTGTCAAGCGCTCAGTAGCCATTATTTTAGCGTGTCTTTTGACTCGAGTTTAATGGGGCTTATTCTACAAGTTTATAACTTTTGATTTGATTATCACTCTATAGGGTATTCAAAAATATCCGATCAAATATGATTCGGTGATCTGACGATCCGATCCGCAAAAAATCCTAATCCGTGGAAAATTATCCGATCCGATCCGAGAAAATTAGCCGGATCACCGGATTGGATCGTCAAAACTACTTGGACACTTGATCGTTTTTGGTATCCTCGTGTTTTGGTGCTTTATGTTTTGGTGTATTTCTTTTGGTACCCTTAGGTTTTGGTGTTCCTATAGTTTTTTTAGGATACTAAAAGAAAAACACCAAAGCACAAGGGGACCAAAAGAAATTTTCCATAAAAAAATAAAAAATTCTTTATTGTCTCTTTTATTACAAAATAGACAGGTACACTTATGTTTGGGTGCTCTTTTATTTTGGTGTTTTTCTTCTGATATCCTTATGTTTTGGTATTCCTATTATTTTTTTAGGATACCAAAAGAAAAACACCAAAGCAAAAGGGTATCAAAAGGAAATTCTCTTAAAAAATAAAAAATTCTTATACACTTTGAAAAATAAATAGCGGTGAGAGTTGGGCTCAATTCCTATCTACTTCCAAAACGGGCTCACCGGCCCAAAGTCATAATTCTTTTTGAACACCAAATCACCAATACACCGACCAAGACCTTCTCCTCATGAAACATGTGTGTCGGTGTCGAATAGGCACCTTAGATTAGCCGAAATAAAATAAAAATTATAAAAAAAAATCTTTAAATGCTGTTTTTATTATGAAATAGACTTAAGGCATTTATAATTTTATATACATATAATTATTAAAATTTTGAAAAAATAACAAAAAGGGAAAAAAAAAAACTTGCGGTGGAAGGGTGAGAAGGGGAGATCGCGGAGCCCACTTGAGAGAAGACTAGTTAATTCAGACAGCGAGGCAATTGGGCCCATAATTCAAGTCCTTTATAAAGTACTAGGCCCAAATTAAGATACCGTACCTTCTTAGATCCATCAAATGACATGCATGTTTTTGGATTCATCTAAAGATGTCTCTCGTAGCCTTTCAATATTGGCCCCCCACCACCATCAAATGAACGGTGCCTTGAAAATTCATAATAAATAATGCTATTAATTTTAAAATTAACTAAGATATTTATTGCATGATATTAACGATCTTTATTTTGTAATAATAATTCGAAAATGAAAATGAAAGAGTAAGTATGAAGTGGTAGGTGATATTGATAGCTGGTTTCTTCCGGACGGGAAAGGACGCATTTACAATATTGGCGGCTCATGAAAAGCGCAGAATGAAAATAAAAACACTAAAAATGGAGGATTTGGAGTGAATTGGAAGAAGCAAAATTGGCCAATTGTAGCTCCTGTATCGAGTGGTCACGAACCGAATGGGACCACGTTCGTTAGATCTATACAGGATTTTTATTATTAAATTGAAATTTCGGTTGAGTTTCGGTTAATAGGTCCGTCCATGTTTTTAGTGAAGATACGAAGAAATAAGCCCTCTAGAATTTCACAAGCCATACAATTCTTTTTATAAGAGTTCTTTGAAGGTAGAAAAATGATTTAGCTCAATCAGCAAAGTGTTGTCTTTATAACAACAAATTTTGTGCTCAAATCTTACTAAGGTCTTAATACATGTGTTTATAGCTTCAACCAAAAAAAAAAATACATGTGTTTATAGCAAAGTGTTGTTATATACTTCGGAGTTCGTCTCGTTCTAATTGACGAAAATAATATTTCTTTCCATATTTTGTTAGGCGAATAGATAAATTCTATAAGTCTATACAAACATCTAGTCAAATGATTAAGCTTTAAGAGTAGTACTCAGAGATTTCCGGTTCGATTCTCATAGGCATGCAGTAACCCTTCCCAAAAAAAAGATATAAATTTTGTAAGGTTCGTGGTCGGAGATTCAAGGTATCTCCTAATTTGTACAAATTGAAGACTAATTCCTACTCAGATATTGCAGATGCCCATTGTCACTGACGACCCTCTCAAATCGATTTCTCCATACATGTCGTTAGGGAGATTCAAATAAACTTATTTTTTGCTCATTTTCGATGTTGCCACCCACCCACTTTAAAGACTCCGGACCGGTGCCTTAAAAACTCATAATAATGTTATTAATTTCTAAATTAACAAAGATATTTATCGCGCGAAATTTTTTTCAGGTCCATGGTCAGAGATTTAAAGTATTCTCCCATCCATGCAAATTGAAGAATACAGTAAGTCATGCTCGGATATTGGAGATCGATGTCCTTTGTCAGAGGCTACCCTCCCAATTCAGTTTTTTCATACGCGTCGTTAGGGAGGTTTGAACTTTGAAACTTGTAGACAAATGCATAGGGGGGAGGTGGAGATATAATTAGTTAAATTGTCCTCAATTAATCATTTGGCAATTAATTAAATGGATCTAAACGCAAAAGAGAAGATTGTTGGGCAGCATGTATTAAGACAAATTCTGTTAAGTTATAATTAAGACTGAAATATCAATTACTTACAATGCACATTCGTGATTTGGGGGGAAAAAAGCGTCATGTCATAACAGAAGTACATATATAGGTAGCCAAAATGAAGAAAGCCAAGACATGCAATAAAACTTTGGTTTCATTTCTATTTCTAGCTAGAATTATAGCGATTGGATGCATGCGTACAAATTAATAAAGACATACGTCAAGTCCAGAATCACGCACCGTTCACAAACCATAACATATAATATTTGTATAAACTATATTCCAGCATTATACGTTACGTTATCAAGTTCAATTCAGCTCAGCCGCAACTCTGCACAAAAGCGGCTGAAACTATATAGTAAAACTCAAATTTATAGGCTAAAAGAATTATTAAAACACAAATTTATAAAGGCTAAAAGAATGCATGCACTGAATTTGGAACAAATTTATAGTTCGTAGATACGCATGCAGCGTTACACTGTACACTGTAAGCTAGATTCGTTGCTTGGAGAATTCTTGTAAGGCAGTAAAACTCAAATTATTTTATTAAAAGTGAATGCTTGTTCCAATATAAATGTACGTAATGTATCTTCCATTTAAAGTAGGATATGCTGATTCGCTCGTTGGTTTTTATATCATGATTAATTAGGCCGGCCAACTTACCAACTTTTTTGTGCACCGCACTGAATTGCTTGCTTCATAATACGGAGTACTTTTTTTTCGGAAATTTCACGCGCGGTAACCCTGAGTTATGACATTATTCATGAGGTGTACTAAAGTTTAGTATAACTTACACGGTAACCCTGAGTTGTATATAAAATTCGCAACATAACCTTGAGGTTTAAAAAAAATTGTCAAATAATCTTCACAATTCCTGTACGTTCATTTGTCAAAATTTGAAACAAAATTTGTCACAACTTGAGGTTTAAAGGAAAATTTTAACGTACGGGACTTATCAAGAGTGGTATTAATAAATAATTTTTGAATAATATAATTTTTATTAATGTAAATAGGTTAAAATTTTGATAATTTATATTAATTTATCACGAGAAAAAGAAAAGTTTAAAAAATAAAAAATAAATAAAAATAAGAAAACTAAAAAAGCAGAAAAATAGAAAACTAAAAAACAAATAAAACAAGAAAATTTAAAAATTTAAAAAGGTTTAAAAAATTTAAAACATAATTTAATCCATTACCATAATATGAAATTTTTTATTAAATAATTTTTTCAATTTTTATTATACTTTTGAATTATAAATTACTTAATTAAACATATTAAAAATGAATATTTTGTCACGTTATTTATTTATACAAGTATCTTAACTTTTTTTTTTGATCAGTGGTTGTCTGTTGACCACTAACGAATCAAAATGAAAATATTAACATTATTAAACCTTCTTTTTTCGTTAAAAATTAATATAATTATCAAAATTTTGACCTATTTACATTAATAAAATTTATATTATTCAAAAATTATATATTATTTATAGTAGATTTTAACCTATTTATGCAAAATAAATTTCTTAAACCCACCTAAATTTCTTAACTGAAATTAATGTAATTTTAATTTTTAAGGGATTTATATTCCAAAAAATTTCAAATTTATTATTTGATCCTTTTTATTAAATAATAAAAATTTACAGTATTTGATTAGTTTTTTTAAAAAAAAATTAACTCGGTAAAATGGATAAAATATGCATTTTGATAGTTTTAACTTGATTAATTTAAGGTAAAAATATAATAAAGGTTGAATAAAATTAAATAAAATTATTTAACTACAATATTGGTATTAAATTAATGAATAGATTACATTTACGAATGTTAAAAAAATATTTTTGTTTGTTTTTTATAAATAAAGTTGTGATAAAAGTTAATTTTAATCTTTTTAGGCTTTTGATTATTTTGTATAAAACTTAAGGATATGCTGCGAATTTTATATAAATCTGAGGGTTACCATGTGAATTATATCAAACTTTGGTACACCTCATGAATAATGTTAAACCTCAAGGTTACCACGCGAAATTTCCGTTTTTTTTTTGAAAAAGGGGATATTGGTGTCTTTTTTTTAACAAAAAATTTGAAGTGTTTTCAAGCTAGCTATTTATATTTTTCTTAGTCGAAGGAGAGGCGTACTCTCCGTTTTCTTAAGGGAAAATTTTATTAATATGACAAATAGCTACGTAATCAATGCACGGAGAGTGCTGCCTAAACTGCAGCTATTGGATCTTGGTTTTTTTCCGGCTCTATAGGTTATTAACCTTCCGAAGCACTTTCATTTCCTCGATCACTTACCATGCATGATCACGTCCACTTCAACACCTCTCCTAGCTTCTCTTCAGCTACTTTAACTCATCGAACCTCTTGACACAACGGACTTTTGTTTAAGTCGGTGTCTCCGGTTCACCCTCTCTCTAGCCTGGTGTTACAATGCCAAGGCTTTCTCAATAGGGATTGGAATGCCCGATGTTGTCATGTCTTTAGGGAAGTGAATTACGTCGCCGACTCCCTCGCTAGGCTCGCTTTTTCTTTTCCGCTTGGTTGTGATTTTCTTAACTCTCCGCCTTCGGAGGTAGTTTATTTGTTGCATGAGGATCTTAGAGGTAGGGCTATCCCCCGTTTGATTTGTAATTAGCCTGGTTTTTATTTAATCTACTTCTGAGAGGCGCTGCCTTTGTTGACAAAAACAAAACAAAATTGAGACAATTAATTGATGTGTCCTGAAACATATTAAACTAAAAATTTGTGACCATTTAAATTGAAGGATTCCAAAAAAATATGACTATTATATATGATGTACTTATAAACAACATTGTTGCATAAGAAAAAAAGTGTTAATTGTAATGAAATAGAAGGTTGATATATTATATATATCGAGTTTCTTTGACTTAGAAATTAAAGAGGAAAAAAGACATCTAGTTTGTATTGTACATTTGCACGTAGTAAACAAAAACTTGGTGTAAATAGAGTAGTACTCTGAGTCAAATCATAACTATAACCTAAGCGGATGTTAAAAAAATTATGAAACGACATCTGTTATTGTTAGATTGGACCATACCACCCTTTTTTTTAAAACTATTCTTGTATTTTGGATATGATAAATTCTTATCCATGTTTTTAGAATATATGATAGAAAATCTCATTATTAAACAATCTTTTATTTTTGGATATGATAAATAGTAAGATTATTAGGATATTTTTTTATGCTATCATACAAATTCTACAATCTTATTACTTATCTATTTTCATAATTAAGTAAATTATCATGTATTGGATATTAGTTTAATTCATAATACTAATAAAATATTATTGTTTCAAATAAAAAACTTCTATAATTTATTGATTTTAAATATTTATTCAAAATTTATATTTAAGCATTAACATGATTACTTTTCTCGGATAATAAATATATTTAAAATATTTTATTATTAATATTTTATTTTAAAAAAACCCGTACAATATACTAGAATACATACTAGTTTTAATCTAAACTGCTAGATATTTCCCATTTTATTTAATATAGTAATTAGTAAAGGAGCTTTTTGAGCATGGAAGGGTCAATTTCAATTCTCTGAAGAGATGTCAATCGATCTATTTGTCGTTGTCAAAAAAATTTAAGAACGAAAAAAGGAATATTCCCTCTTTATTTTCAGCATCTACGTATATTTTCAAATGTTATGTAATGTGAAGTGATCAATAAATTTTCATGTTAAACTGATTGCCATGATTGTTTTTTTACCCTCTAGATGTAGTAACTTGTAATCCAAATTGTAGTTAGAGATCTAACGTAACGATGAATGGATGATGTGCTGGTTAGGCCCCGTGATGATACCTAATTACAACAATTGACCCTAATAATGAATGTAATGATTTTGAATGAATTAAATAACCTCTTAACCTTATTTTAAGCAATCCTTGACTAACTTATACACCTTTTTTCACAAGGATTAGGAGGGCTACAATAACGGAAAGTGAGCCGCCCTAAAGCATATTATTGCGGATGAAATTCCAAAGGGTGAAGTCTGTTGCATCAAGTTGGAGAAAATACGACGGAAAAAGTCGGCGATTATTGAAGTCCGCAACAGAGTTGACATCGCTAAAGAAGTGGGGAATGTTCCAGCTCTAAAAACAACAACAAGAATCCATGGAATAGTATAAAACAGAAAAGGCAGATGTTTTGTTACGTGCTATTGAGCAACGCCATTTTCATTTCTCACCTAGAAGAAGATTTACAAAAACCTTAGCTTTATTATATCACAATATCACGTATGGAGAGCCAAAACATAAAGAAAGGAGTGGTAGCTAGGTTACATATCCAACGTAATTGTCTAAGGATTTTCCAAAGCCACGTGCCATCAATTCATCTGACTCCGGTTCATTAAATCGTGAACTCGATTCATTGTCACTCAACACAATGGGGCAAATGCTCTTGCTCCTCCTTTTATACAATAAGAATGAAATAATTTTTTTTCAATATATTTGAAAACTTTGTTAACAATTAGAATGAAATTCAATAATTATAACTTTTTATATCTGTACATTAAATTTATTTTTTATTCTTATTTTTTTATTTTTAAGAATTTATTTAGGCCCCTGGCGCCTAAAAAGTTGGAGGTAATTCACCGTCGTTTTAGGAAGGAAAAGTATTTTACCACGTGTCAATGTGTTCAATAGTGGAACAAATCCACTTTTTTGGGGTTCTTATTCACCAATCAATTGTACACTAGATAAATACTCTTTAAGATAGTGTATTAATTAGGCCGCTGGCCGCCAAAAAGGTATACTACTTATATTTAGAGTTGAAAAAAATTCGACCAGATCCGATAATTCAAGCCGATCATATTTAAAATTTTAGAATTGAAACACGAATAAAAAACAAATGGGTCAAAAAAATAAGAAAAAATTGTACCAAATATCTCAACCTTTCAATCGGTTGCACACTCTACCCTAACCTTTTCAAATTTCAAAAAATATCCTATATTTTGGGGATAGTTGCACACTCTACTCTCTAAGTGTCCATACTTTGAGTAAAATTATAAATTAGCCCCTCTCTTTTTCGTTTTGTAACAAAAATGTCCAACTCATGTACAAATATTTTTTTTATCATTTATAACATAGCCTTATATGTTTAATTTTCTCATATATAAAAAAATAATATAATTACCTTAAAAATATCACATTTATAATAACCACATAAATCATTAAACCATAACTTTTATTTCATTATTATTTTCAAAAAAAAATCGACACAAGTAAAAAAAGATTTCATAACCTTTTTTTATAAAACTTATGTTATAGCTTCTCACCTTTATAATTAACCACATAGAATTAATCCATACTTTTACTTTACAAAGTATCTCATTATAATATTTTTTCTATTATTATTATTGAAATAAATTTAGACACAAGAAAAAAATCCACTACCCTTTTAAAGTCAAAGTTATGACTATAGTGTACACAAACTTATGTTCTAGTATGTTATTTATACATAGTGACACAAACTAATTAAATAAAAAGTGTTAAATCAAACATAAAATCCAAATTTCCTTTTTATTAAATGAAAAACTAAAATTTCAATTATTTTAAAAAAAAAGAAACTGAAACAAGGCATTACAAATATTCATAATTAATTTTTTATTTTTGACAAGCAAAAGTTGTACTCAATGATTATGTAATATCTCAATATTTTCAAACTTTTATAAAATAAGTTTATGAAAATCCTTACTAATTTTTGTCTAAAATTATTTTTAAAATAATAATGAACAAAAATATTAAGATGAACTACTTTTAAAGTCAAAGTTATGGCTATAGATTTATGTGGTTAATTATGAAGTGGAGAATTTATATTAGCCAAATAATAAAATTAATGACATTATTTTCATATAAAAGAGAAAAGTATCTATAAGGCTATGCTATTACTTTTGACCTTATCCAAAATGTTACTAACCTTAACCAAATATATTTGTATATAAAGAAAATTGATTATTTAAAATTATTTTTCACTAAAATTGATTTAGAACAAAAAGAGATCTAAAATGATTATTTTTTTTAATGTTTTGATCCTTCTAAGGACAATATTTATGATTTTTAAAAATTATTTGTACACAAGTTGGGTTTTTTTGTCACAAAATGAAAAGGTGAGGAGTCATTCCACAAATTTACCCAAAATGGAGACACTTCGAGGGTAGAGTGCGCAACTATCCCTAAAGTATAAGATATTTTGTGAAATTCAAAATGGTCGGGGTAGAGTGTGCAACTGAATGTAAGGTTGGGATATGTAGAGCAATTTTTCCAAAAAATAAACCTGATAGGGTTGAACTCTAAGACTTGTTGGATTGATCCGATCTAAGCTATTTATAAAATATATACAAGTAAAATTTATTCCGGAAATTATATTTTATTTATATTAAAATAATATTTTATTATTAAAACAATATTTTATTATTAAATATTACAATTACAACAACAACATTGACTCAGTGACAGCGGAATCTAGGATGTCAAGATGGAAGTATCCTATCCAAGGGAAGGAGGTACATCCGATAGATCCAAGTAGATCTGAGCACGGTTCGGTTCAAACCGAAACCAAACCGAAACCGATATAAATCGGTTCGGTTTAGGAATTTTCCAAATTTCGTTTTCGGTTCGATTTTCAGTTAAATTTCGGTTTGGTTCGAATTTTCCAAAGAATAACCTTCTATTTATCTAAAACTGACAAAAACCGAAACCCAACCGAACCAATTCGGTTCGGTTTCCGGTTCACATAAAATGGAATTTCGTTTTTTGTCGGTTCGATTCGGTTTTGAACCGATGCTCAACCCTAGATCCAAGAAAAACCTGAAATTCAAATATGCGACAATACTAATTGAATTTAGTTAAAATGCACCAAAATTGATATAGGGACTAAACCTATTTCAAAGACAATGTATCAAAGCCAATGAGTATGAAGATGCACAACTTATTATTAAATATTATTTTAATGATTATAAAAAAATTGATATTCGTGACTCGTTGGGTCAACCCGGTCCGCTTAAAAATCTGCAACTACTCGATTCGATGAACTCATAACCTATAACGACCCGAACCCAACTCAACCCAAATTCGAAATGATCAAGTCGGAATCCGACCTGGCTCGATTGACAAGTCTACTTGTATTTATTAGTCCAAAATTACTCAAATATCTTAGGGTGGTAGGAATAGGATGGTTAAAAGTCAAATATGCTAACGAAGACTTAATAAGATGGATGTACTATAAAATGTAGTACAAAGTAGGATACGTTTTAGTTGAAGTATAAAATTATCGATATTTTAGGCATATATATTAATGAGTTACTTTTGGATTTTATTTATTTATTTAAAGATAAAATATGTGATATATAAAAAAAAGAATATTAACAAATAATTAGTGGTAAATATTCTTGTACCTTATAAAAGTGTAATTCAAAAAGAAAAATTTATTTCCAACTTGTTCGCAATTTTTTTTCTCGAACAATATATTTTTTACGACTGAATCATATTTTCTTTGGTAATTAAAATTATAAAGTGTTGATTTATTTAGGAGAGAAGAGTGGGGGTTGTTTTTGGGATAGTGTGGAAAATGTGAAAGTGAAAGTGTTTTAGAAAAATATTAAGTAATAAATTTTAAAAAAAAATTTAATTTAAATTTTCTACGTCGCTAAAACTTTTACTAACACTTATATTTTTAAAAATTATTAATTTTTTGTAATATTTGTCCATATAATCAAATTCAATAAGTACGATATTTGAATATATAATATTTAATTGCGTGTGACATAATATTGATTGTCAATATATATAATAATTTATTTCTGCTGATCAAACCTTATAAACAATAAACTTTACATATTAACATATGCTAAACTGTTGACTACATACATATATATTATCGATCATATCTCAAGTAGGGCTAAACAAAACTTTATAAGCGGACTACTATACTTGACTTTTTTGGGTGCTATACTATTCTTGACTTTGAAATCACGAAACCGCCCCCAATTCAAGTACCTAGCTAATCGGAAAGATCAAGCAAGTTTCCAAATCTATTAAAACACTCACCAAGATCTCAACCACGTTTAAAATACCATTTTTTTTTTATTTACAAAAACTAAATTTATTTCCATTGAATCTAGAAATAAAAAAAAAATCTGCTCAACTATCACGTGCTTCAAAATGGACACGCGCTTCTTCTACTCATCACTCACACGCAAAGTCTCCTCCTAATTCTCAACAAATTCGAACTCTTCTTCTCCTCCTCTCTATATATAACCCCTCTCCTCCCACTTTCCCTAACAACCAACCACCACAAAAAAAAAATACAGAGCAAGCAAACAAAATCGAAGCTCAATTGAGAAGAAGAATTGAAGATTGCGCATCAATGGAGTGGATTCGCGGAGACAAAGTAGGTAGAGGAAGCTTCGGCACAGTGGATCTCGCAATTCCGAAATCCGGATCCCTCAATTGCGAGAATCCGCCATTGATGGTGGTCAAATCCTCCGATTTCTCCACATCCGATTCGTTACGGAACGAGAGGGAGATCCTTCTCCGGATTGGGGAATCCGGCGCGTGCAATCAACTCGTTCGGTGTTTCGGCGACGCGCGCACCGCCGAGAACGGCCGCGATCTGTACAATCTCTTCTTCGAGTACGCGGCCGGCGGGAGCCTCGCCGATCGGCTTCGCGTTTCTCCGGGAAAGATATTCTCCGAATCGGAATCGCGACAGCACGCGAATTCGATCCTTCGAGGTTTGGAGTTCATCCACGGCAGCGGATTCGCTCACTGTGATATAAAGCTGCAGAATATTCTCCTCTTCGCCGACGGCCGGGCGAAGATCTCCGATTTCGGGCTCGCGAAGGAGAGGAGTGGAGGAGTTGAAAAAAGATGCGGATTCGAGTTGAGAGGGACGCCATTGTACATGGCGCCGGAGGTGGTCGCCGGCGCCGGCGTGGACGCGCCGGCGGATGTCTGGGCGCTCGGATGCGCGGTGGTGGAGATGGTGACGGGGAGGCCGGCGTGGCGGTGCGAGCCGGGGAGCGGCGTCGGCGATTTGCTTTGCCGGATCGCCGCCGGGAAGGAGTCACCGGAGATTCCGGAGTGTATGAGCGAAGACGGGAAGGATTTTGTGTCCAAGTGTTTTGTAAAGGATCCGAATCAGAGGTGGACGGCCCGGATGTTACTGGACCACCCGTTTGTGTCGGGTTTGGGCGAAGATGAAACGACGTCGTCCCCGAGGGGTCCGTTCGATTTCCCCGAATTGACGCCGACAGCGGCCGATTCATCAGAGGCGTATAGTTCGGCGGATTATCCGCAGTATTGTTCGGGTTCGATTCTGAAGCGGGTCGACGCGTTGGCTGGAAACCCGGTTTGCTTGCCGGATTGGTCCGATTTGGATGGATGGGTTGCAATTAGATGATGATGATCTCAATTTTTTTCCGATCAACAAATTTTGTAGTTATTTAGCTCGATTGGAAGTCAGTGTACAGTTGTGAAGTGTATAGATACGAGAATCAATTGAAAATTTTAATGCTCTGTTTTGGAATTTTACTGAGAATTAACTGATTACCGGAAAGTTGGAAAGAATGAATAAAAAAAATGAAAATGAAAATAAAAAAAAGGAGGTTAGGAGTTCAGACAAAGAAAAAGAAGTGGGTGTAATTACGTAAAGTTACGACCTCCAATCGGGTTGGTCCACCAGCTGCGTGCGGCCTCAGTGCCGCCGCTTTGTGTCCACAACCCTCCTCACTCCAGTGGTCCCCGCCGCGCCTATTGTACATACATCTTCGCACTCTCTTTTCATTTCTTTCTTTTCTTTTTGCATTAATATCTCTCACTATTAGGCTTCATTGCAATGTATATCCCTTGATCTAGTTGTTTTAGATTTGTTAAACAATCTTTCTTTTTCCTAACAATAGCTAATTAAGGTCAAACTTTTAGTTTAACAAATCTATACAAACACGTGATAAAAAAAATTTATGGGATATGTTATGACTACATGTGAAATTGTGAATAAAAAATTCAAAAAACTAAAATCTTATCCATTTAATCTCAATAAACCACCCTCTTTTAGGGACCCCTTAAGAGAAGCGTCCTAGAGCATCCTTTCGGATGAAAGCTTGAAGCTCTCGATGATCAAATAGAGTGTCATTACGGAAGCAGTGGCTCAGCTTAACAATTTTATCGGCCACAACGTTGCAATCCCTAACAACAAGATGTATTGAGGTAACCCTAGACTCATGGATCGAAACCATAACGTCCGAAATTACCATATCCATTTCCGAAGGTCATAATCCAATACCTTTAACCGCATTAATGACAATGAGATTGTCTCCTTCGACTTCTATGTTTGAAATTCCTAATCTTCTAGCTTCTCGAATACCATCTCTAAGGGCTAATGTTTCCACTTGTAAGACTGAGATTGCACCATATTTACTTGTTCCTATACTTATTGCTTGTCCATTATGGTCTCGAATTACAAAACCCGTTGTTGCATTATTTTCATTATACTTTGATCCATCAAAGTTTAGTTTATAGGAATTTGTTGACGGTTTCATCCATCTTTCAAATTTTCTCTTTCTTTCAGGAGGGTTTTGTCTTAATTCCTTTGATACCTCTACTTCCTCGTTCAATTGTTTTGTTTGGTTCCATTGACTAATCTGATTCCTGATGTGTTGATCTAAGTTTTGGATAAAATCATCCTGGGTTTGCTGGAAAACAAGTTTGTTTCTTTGGTGCCAAATACAACACCATGTAATAGCAAGTTCTTAGAATTCTATTTTTCCAAGTTGATGATATAAATTGTTAAGTATTGACGTCGCAGTTTTGTCTCCTGGATCATAGTTTTGTAGCATCATTTCTGTTTTAGCATTAATTTTCCAAATTGTTTTCCGGGTATGTGGACATTCAAGAAGAAATTGTTTTGTATCCTCAACTGAATAGAAACACATTAGACAGCCTGAGGGGTTACAACATGTTTTTCTAATAGTCTAGCCTTAGTGGAGAGGCCATTATGAGATATTTTCCATAGAAAATTCTTCACTTTCAGATATGAATCTAGTTTCCAGATCTAGTCGGTTGGTTAATAAAATTCAATTGATATGGCGGATATCATTGGGACGACACTAGAGAGCTTTCTTTCGAGTAGAATGATAATAGATAATATTGTGGTGGTCCATGAGGTCATTCATTCGATGAGCAGAGAACAAGGGGCTACTGGTTGGATGGCTCTTAAGTTGAATCTTGAAAAAACCTACGATCACCTTAGTTGGAGTGTCATTGAGTCCACTCTTCTTGATGCGGGTTTCCCGGATTTTTATGTTAGGTGGATCATGGCATGCATGTCATCCGAAGTATGCAAGTTTTTTGGAATGCTGAAGTGTCATCTCAAAGTACGACTTATAGGGGCCTCCGTCAAGGGGATCCCATTTCCCCTTATCTTTTTCTCCTATGTGTGGAACGTCTAAGTCCTATTATCCTTGAAGTTGTTGGAAATCATGAGTGGAGACTGATCAAATTAACCAAGAATTGGTCCTTGCTTGTCACACTTGTTTTTCACCGATGGCATCATTCTTTTCGCCGAAGCTGCAGTGGTACAAATGCGTGTTATCATGAGACGGTTAGAGCTATTTTGTAAGGTTTTTGGGCAGAAAATCAACAACACCAAGTCCAAAATATTTGTGTCGAAGAATGTGCGGCGAACTCTTCGTAATCGCCTTGCGAATGTTAGTGGCTTCTCGATGACTAGTAATTTGGGAAATTACCTCGGTGTGCCTATTCTTCGAAAGCCTATCAACAAGGATACTTATGATGGTCTCCTTGATAAATTAAAGTCCAAATTAGCGGGCTGGAAGGCCACTACTTTTAGCTTTGCGGGAAGAGTGATGTTGGTGAATTTTGTGTTCTAACCTCCCTTCCGGTATACTCGATGCAAATGGCACTCCTACCCACTAGCATGTGTGACAAGATTGATAAACCGAGTAGGGGATTTCTCTAGGGGATCAACAAGGAGAAGAGAAAAATGCATAAGGTTGCTTGGAGCGAGGTGGTGAAAACAAAAAACCAAGCAGGTCTTGGTATTCGAACCATTAGAGAGCTTAATATGGCCTTAGTTGGGAAGCTTGGATGGAGATTCATCATTGAAGATGAAGATTTATGGACGTCAATTCTTAAAAACAAATATGTGGACATAAAGCTTGGAAAATCTTCCGCTTGTTCTCATATTTGGAAATGTATTAAGACGGGAATTTCCGAGGTGGTGATCAAAGGTTCTAGGTGGTTGTTGCGCAATGGTAGAAGTATTCGGTTTTGGACAGATTCTTGGATGCTTGACACGCCCCCTCCTTGTGTGGCCATGGGCCCAATCAACTCTGCCCAAGTACATGCTCTTGTGGCAGACCTTTGGTTTGAAGATGTTGATTGGAACTGGGTTGAACTGACGTCTTTTATGCCCGCTTCAACAATGCTTCAGTTGTCTGTTGTTACAGTGGTCCAGTATGGAATGGCAGAGGTGATGAACTCAGTTGGGGACCTACTGCAGACGAGAACTTCTCGGTCAAATCGATCTATATGTTGTTGTAGGGAAGCCACAACAACATGGGTATGGATACTATATTTTTCAGCAAAATTTGGAGAATTAAAGCACCAGAGAGAGTTTGGTGTTTTGTGTGGTTAGCAAGCAAGGGTTGTGTTCTCTCAAATGTTGAAAGGAGGAGAAGACACATCATCTCTAATGTTAGTTGCATCAGCTGTAATGGAGCGGAGGAGTCCTTCGAACATCTGTTTCGTGATTTTCACCAAGTTAGTTCTATTTGGAATGATCTTTCGGTGGCTAACTTTGATCACTATTTTTTCAAGATGCTTTATGGGCCGTCTTAGACTTTGCGATTGGTGTTTCTCTCAAAAAATTATGAGACTTCGGACGTTCGGACATTTTGTTCGATTCCGGCACTTGCGTTCTCATGCCCGGAACTGGTAAGTCGTTGTCCGAAAGAGAGATAGCCATGGGAGCCGTTAAAGTTCCAACAAAATCCAATTTGAACCTACCCGCTGTCCTCCCTGCTTGACCCTTCCTCTAAGGGGTTGTTGTGTAACAAGCGCAATTTTGCAACCTTGATAAAAAAGAACATATTGGAAGAAAGGAGAGTTGATCATGGTGCTTGGAATTCCTTATTTGCGATGATGATGTGGTGGACTTGGCGGTGGAAAAACGAGAAGATCTTCAATGGCACCGAGGCTCCCGTGAACAAGATGGCTTTTATTCTTCAAAGAGTGAGGGAAATTCATGAAGCGGCACGTAAGAATCCTTCGCTAAGTTTTATTCGGAATAGAGTCGTGCAAAATATTTCTTGGAGCATATTAAACGGGAGGAAGGTTAGGTGAAGGTGAACATTGACGGCGAGGTTAAAGAAGGATGGTCGCTGGATTGATGGTTTCGTCCATAACATTGGTGCTTGATCGGTGTCGATGGCGGAGCTGTGGGGAGTGCTGAACAGGATTAAGCTTGCCTCGAATCAAGGGTTTTGTAAAGTTATTATTGAGTCGGATTCTCACGTTGTTATTCGTGTTTTTCATTCTAAGATGAATAAGAGTCATTCGTTGTCTAGCCGGCCTAGTTTTGAAATGCCAAGGCTTTTGTAGTAGGGATTGGAGTACCCAATTCCATCATGTGTATTGCGAGGCGAATTCCTTTATGAATCGCCTTATGGCTTTTAATTTTTCGTTAGGTCTTCATGTATTGTTTGTCCTATCCGAGAGGAATTTCTTTATTGCTTCTTGACAATGTTAGGGGTCGGGTGTTGAGAGGGTTTCTCGGCCAACCAATAAATTTGTAAGTCAAGACCCCGCTGAGTACAGTGGAGTCAGGATCGTTCCACAGGAAGCAAGGTTGTTTGTCTATCAATCTAATAAAAATCAAATAAAATCAAACACAATCACTCACCAGATGCCTCGTTAACGACCTTGTCAGGATCGTTACCGAATCACCGAACACAAAAATACCAATTAACGACCTAATAAAATTATAATTAATACTCGGTACCGAAGTAAGCATTCAGCAACGAAGATTTATCAGAAATAATTCAATTAAAACAAAAATCTAGGATAAGGGACACCACAACATAACCAAGCATAAGAATTCGTAAGAAGATAAGATCATGCCTTTAAATAGATAGAGTCATCAACTTTCATTGACTTGACAAGTAAATTAATCTATTTTCATAAACTAACTCACTCAATTGCTTGTTTTGGATCTAAAGCTTGAAACTTCCGTTTTCAAATAATATCAACCTTCAAGTTACTAACTTTCTCTTTCAATCAAGTTAAAACTCAAATTATCTCAACTCCCGTTTCGGTATTAAGCACAAAAAACAATCTCAATAAAAATAAAAGGCATTCAAAACACTATCTTACTTCATCAAACATGCTCAACTATGCCGGGCTTAACCCCGACCCTAGAAAAATAGACTACTCACTACTCATGATTAAGAAACTAAAAACTTCAATAAAAACAAACATTGAAACAAAACTCAAACTTAAATTAATAACAAAAATATCGTCTTACAGAGAATCAGAAGAAAACCAAAACAAAACAATCACCGAACACACTCGATCAACGAACCTCGGAAACCGTCGTCACCGAACCTAGTTACCGACTTCCGATCCTTCGGCCTTCCTCCAAATCTCCTCCAAAACTAGCTCTAAAATTCTACTCCAAAATTCAGCCTCCTCTTTTCTATGCTAGAAAGAAGGGTATTTATACTAGAAAATCCTAAAAAACTAAAAAGGCTAAAAGATAAAAACTTTCCTAAAAAGATAGAAACAATCTCTAAAAGATAGAAATAAAATCTAGAAAGATATTAAACCCTAAAATACATATTCTAATAACCAATAAAGATTCTAAAAAGATACTCAACCGATACGGAAATAAATTCTCGCTCAGGATCGGTGAATAATAAAATAATACTCCGAAATCTTCTTCTTCGTGGCCTCGTTAACGACCCTTTACAGCCTCGTTAACGAGCCTGGGGTTTTGTTTTCTTCAACACCTCCTCTCGTTTTCTTGAGCCTTGACTTCTTAAATCTTGCACTTTCCCGTCCTTCACTGTGATGCTCCAAATTTAGCTCCATTTAGCTCCTTTTAGCTCCTTTTAGCGCTAAAACCTGCAAAATACACAAAATAGCATAGATTCCACCCTTTTCGTAGATTTATGCAAAACTAACTAAAAACACTTAAAACTAAACCTAAACTAGACAAAATTAATCCTAATAAACAAAGAAAACCTATCTAAAATTATGCCAAAAATGCGAACATCAAAATACCCCATACTTAGACTTGCTTGTCCTCAAGCAATAATCAAGATATTAACCAAAACAAATCATGCTTATCAAGACATACCCATCTTCAAAAAGCAACATCTACACATAAGAAAATTATAGCAAAAGACTATTAACATCCTCACACATATGTGCACTTAAATAGACATAAAATAATACAATCCAACCTCTCAAGGGATATAATGTGTTTCGCTCAACTCTCATGTGTTTGGGCTTATAATTTCAATCTCTCAACTCATCCTATATACAAAAACTCATAGAAATTGGAACTTATATTACCAATACTCTCCACCCAAGATTTGTCAAAACAAGCAAAGAATCATCAAGAGAACTTAGGCTCAATGAAAAACTTCATAGAAGCTTCCATTCGGCCAGGTTGTAATGGGGCTTGGTAATAACAATAGGGCGTGGAAAATATTTTGGTTATGTGGTGCTAATAATATCCGGGAATCAAAGACTCCTAAAAACTCACACATAACATCAAAACTCTCATATAAGATAACCAAACTCACTCTCATATTATGCACACTTTATTTTCACTCACCCATTTATCATCCTAGAAAGTCTCATAATTAAAAATAAAAGAATCTCTTGATATTATCTTTAAACACAAATGCACTTCAACTTTTCCTTTCTTTCTTTTTTTTTTTTTTTTCGCTGCCTCGTTAACGAACCCACATCCGGGTCGTTAACGATCCACCGTATATATTTCTTCCCTTTAACACTTAATTGTGCATCTTTTTATCAAGAGACCTTTCTTACATGTAATAACAAGAGACTTCCAAATCTACCCTTCCCAAATACCCTTTAATTCAAGCAAATAGAAACTCTTTTTGTTTTCAACAAAACACAAGACTTCACCTCTCCAATCTAAGTCCTAATTCCCGGATAGGGTCAAGCTTATCTCGGTTAGGGAACAATTTTTGTGGAGCTAAAAATAAAAGGTTTCAGGCCAAAATTGGTTATCAAAAGAAGGAATAATGTAAAGGTAGATAGGGGATAATAGGGCTCATAAAAATAAGTTCTCTATCATATGATCTTCACAAGTAATGAACTAAAAATCTTATAAGGGTCTCAAGAAATAGATAACCATCACAATTCCAAGAGATAATATGCATAAGGAGAGTAAATCACACAAAAAAGAAGAGGGATTTATAAATGTTCTCCCTATAAGGCCAAAAATTTCTCACAAGGTAGATTTTGTTGGATTGCATCATCTATGCTATAAAGTATATGTGCTCAATTTCATCTAATGCTATTCTCTTCTAAAAATCAATAATTTCAATTTTTAAGAATCTGGCTATACTTTCAAAGACATATTTGCAAGGAATTATATGATTAAACTAGTGATTGCTATCATAGAACTTTAAGAAGGAATATCTATCAATTCTAAACTCTTTTTGGATTTTTAAATTTTTCAATTTTTTTTGGTTTTTTTTTTCCGATTTAACAGAAGTGACAACTACATAGAACATAAAAACACCTAGGACATAATTTTTCTACTTTCTTCCCACCCCATACTTAAAATTACAGTGTCCCCACTGTAAGAAAAATAACAAGAAGAGGGAAAAGAAATAGAAAACAAAACAAAAAAATTAAAAAGCAAAAGAAAGACATAAAACTTACAAAAGTGGAAATAAGGAAAGGAAACTTCATCTTGAGCTTGATCAACGGTTCGGTGGAGGAAAGTAGTGCTCAAAGTTCCCCATGAAGTCATACATCGTCCTCCAACGCTCAGCATCCTCCGCCTCTCTCTGACGTTGCCGCTCGTCCTCCCTTGACATGTGAGCGGAGTAGACGGTTTCCCATCTATCCATCCTCCGATGAATGTGATCGGTCTGAAGGTGAAGCTGATGCATCCGTGCAGAAAGATCCTCGGCCCATGGTGGTGGTATGCTCGATCCTGCGTACTCGGGCTGAGGAGGTGGTGGGTAGTGAGGCTGGAAATGGTCTTGATACATCACCGGGTTGTAAGGCATTAAGCCATATGCATGAGGGTCGACAGGAGCTGGTGGAGGGTCGACAGGAGCTTGCGGCACCTCGTTAACGAAGCTGGTTGCCTCGTTAACAGTGTTAGGTGGTGGCTGGAAATGGTCGTTAACGACCCTGGTTGGCTCGTCGACGAAGATGTTGCCTCCTAGTTCCTCCGTCTCCATGTCTTCTTCTGTAAAGTTGAGCTCCTCAGTGCCGCCCTCGGTGTCGACTTCCTCGGTGTCATTGCCTACGACCTCGGTATCCTCTTGCTCATCTTCTTCTTCATATTCGTCCACATCGTCCCGCTCAAACCGGGTGTGACATGGTTGAAGCGAGAGCTCATCCTACGGTTTTGGCTCCAATGGGTAAGGCTGGCCCGTCCACACTTCGTACCAATTTGGTACGTAGAGTAGCTCGTACATGTCGAGGGAGGGTATGACTACTTGATCTCGAACCTTCACCTTGTAACCTCCCTGGGCTTGCACGAAAATCCCGGCACTATACCAATAGTTTTTGTTGAGGAGTTGAGCGTGGGACGGTGTGTAGCGGGTGAGATCCACTCCAAGATTTTTAGCCAAGAGGCTAACCAAATTGCCACACCACACCTCCTTGGACTTGTGGGACTTCTCGACATAGTAGAGCCATTCGTACCCCAAATTCAAGGGGCCGGGCTCCTCGAAGAGGATGGTGCGGAAGCAAGCGACCTCCGTTCTTGTAGGCCGGTTCAACTCCTTCTTCGGCCAAAATGTTGCGGCGAGGACTCTCAAGATAATCCGGAAGATGGGGTTGACTATGGTTGCCCCGGATAGCGCCGCGGTGGAGGATTGAACCTCTCCGGTGATGTAGCTCCAAGTGTGGGTCACTCGGTAGTCCTTCAAGCTATAGTCTCTAGATGGGTTTGGGAGCTCCAAGATTGCATTGAACTCCGCCATGGTGAAGTCACGGTCCTCGTTACCGAGCCGGAACCGAATGCGTCCCGCCGAGATCTTCGACGAGAAGTTGGTCTCCAAGGTGGCCAAGAACTCGGATGTGAGGGCCGAATAATGTGGCAAGCTCTCTTGCTTCAATAAGTGTGCGGCCCCAAGGATGATGAAGGCGTCCTTGACATCCGTGTAGATGCCCGTAGAGACGGCGCTAGACTTCGAGAACCATCGGGTGTAATGGTCCTTCTCCATAAAATCCCGGTAGCGCCGTACTTGGCTCTGACTGCTCAAAATCACATCGTCCACCCGGGGTGGAGATGGAGACCTGTGGTTCCTCCTCTTCTTCTGGGCTCGGGTAGCGGGTCTGCTTGAACTAGCCATGGATCCTACAAAATAATCGAAAATTTTTCCAAGATAAGATCCATTCAAAAATAATAGGTACGAGACCCCATACTTGGTCTCGAAATTAACATCGGAATTATTCATAAACTACCCAATTGGGTTGTTCACGGGTCTGGGCTCGGATCGATCATCTATGAAGTGCAGGGTCGTTAACGAGCCTGGGTGGGTCGTTAACGACCCGCCGAGAGCAAAACCAGAAATTTCCGAAATTAAATCTACCTCTAATTCAGCACAAATCAAGCATGCAATCTTCTATTATTCTCCACAATTCCCTCATTGGGTAAAAGCACCCCATACTTACTCAATTACCCATCCCTAACATGCTAAAAATTTCCCGGAATTTTGACATGCAAAGTTCGAACTTTTAGATCTAGAACAAGAAAAATTCATGCTTTCTTAACTAAAGGGTTACAATAGCTAATCTAACATGAATAAACTTACCTAAAACATGAACAACTAAGCACAATCAAGAATTTTTAGAACGGAATTTAAGCATGCTCATCGATCTCCCTAAAAATCATGATTCAAGATATGAAATTTAACCCTATAGATAATCAATCATGCAATTTCAAGCAAGGGTTTAGAAATCATACCGGAGAACCGAGAATTAAAAGGACAAGGGTCGGAATCGGGGCGGTTAACGAGCTCGTCGTCGACGGTGAATGGCTTCCGAACTCCGGTATCGATGGTGGCTCCGGTGGTCGTTAGCGTGGGATTTCCGACTCGGTGGGAGAGAAGGGAAAGGGATTGAGAGAGTTTTGGGTTTGAGAGTGAATGTGGGAGAGATTGTGGTAGAATTTTGGGAGGGGTAGAAGGGTTTTTATAGGAGGGGTAAGGATAGAGGGGGGTGGCGGCTAGGGTTAGAAAAATTGACTAGGTTAGAATTACTTACCTGCCCCGTATTGTGACGAATCGGGTCGTCCGAACTGGGTCGTTAACGACCCTGGGTGGGTCGTTAACGAGCCACCGTAGCCTCCTTGAGTGAATTTTTGACCCTTTTTTTCCTGAAATCTTGTTAGCTCAAAAATCTTATTTCTATCCTATTTTAAAACTAAAAAGAAAAATAAAAGAAAGCTAGGAAATAATCTAAAAGAAAAATAAAAATAAAATAAAATAAAATAAACCTATTCTAAAAAGCGGGTTGCCTCCCGTAAGCGCTATGTTTAACGTCGTTAGCCCGACGAGCTCTCTTGCTAGTCTCATGGTGGTTCATGTCTGGCCATGTTAGGGTCTTGAGATACCTTGCCTGTAGCTTTACTGCCTCTGTGCACTTGAATTGCTAAATTAGGACCTTCTTCTTCTATCAGTAAGCTTGATATCCCTGGGTTATTGGTGTAGTCCGAAAGCCAAGGTGGTTTGGACTTTTCTGTAACCTCTGTAGTAGGGCCTTTGTGCATGAGAGCATCAGTGATCGGCAGATGTGGCTCGGTAGGGACTGTGGTGTCGAGTTCGGGTTGAGTCAACTCTAGTTGTGCCACTCCAATTGGGTCGTTGGCTTTTTGATCTAAATTGAATTCCACCCGTTCCTCTCCTATATCAAAAGTGAGGAGTCCCTTACGCACATCAACTCTTGCTCCTGCTGTGGCTAAGAATGGTCGCCCGAGAATTATGGGGACATGAGGGTCTTCAGGCATATCAAGGACAATAAAATCATTTGGTATAAAGAATTTCCCGACTTGAATAGGGTAATCGTCCACTACTCCCGTGGCCTTGACACTTGACCCATCTGCCATGTACAGATTCATGTCTACTGGTTCCAGTGGTCCCATATTTGCTTTAGACCAGATTGAGAGTGGAACAAGACTAGCACTGGCACCAAGATCGCATAAAGCTTTGAACTTGTGGTTGCCTATGCCGATTGTGATTGCAAACCTCCCAGGATCTCCAAGCTTTTCTGGAAGAGCTATGGATCTGACCTCATCCTGCAGCTCTGTAATAGATCTTTTCCTGCTAAGAATATCTTTCAAGAATTTTGTGTAAGCCGACATTTCGCTTAGGGCCTCAGCGAATGGGATGGAAATATTAATGCCCTGAAGAATCTTAACGAAATGCTTGAACTTACTCTCAGTAGAGTCCATAGATTTCTTAGTTGGAAATGGAAGAGTTTTCACCATTCTCGGAACCAAGTTAGGCTCGAGAGGTGAGAGTACCGGGTCGACACTGGGGTCGTTCGGTGTCCTCGGCGGGTCGTTACCGACCCTGGTGGGGTCGTTAACTACCCTGGGATTGAGAGGAGGGCTCGGTTTAGAAAACTTACCTGGGGTGGGCTCGTCAGGAATCCTCGGAGCCTCGTCATCCTGGCTTGTAGGTTCGGTACTAGCTCTCGCTGGCTCGTTAACGAGCTGGCTGGCGAGATCTTGTTCCTCCTTCTCTTCAGCTTGAATGTCTTCCCGCTTCTAAGGTGTACCGCTGCTATTTGGCCCCTAGGGTTCTCTTCGGGACGACCCGGGAGTTGCCCTTGTGGTCTTGGGATGCGTGCAACAAGGTCTCCTAGTTGGGAATCAACACTCCTCTTCCAAATATCGAACTCTCCCCATCTTTTATCCAATCCGTTGATGCTCTCTTTAATCTCCTGAACCCATGCTGGTGTCTCCTGATGGCCTGGAGGTCGATATGGTGCAGGTCGTCTATCTTGCGGGGGCCTTGTGTAATTATGATTTGTATTCTGATTGCCCCATGATTGATAGTTGTTCGACCTGTCATTATAATTAGGCTGGTTCCTGTAGGGTCCTCTCATGTAATTCATCTCAGCTATCGTCTCAGCGGTTCTAACCTGCTCAATGTTAGTGCAAGCAGAAGTGCTATGCGCAGAAGAACCACATTCTTGACATGATTGAGAGGATTTCAGAAAACTTACCTGTTTCCTCAAACGGTTGACCTCATCTTGTAAGAATTGATTTTTAACATCGGGGTCAACTTCATCTCGATTGGGCACATAGAGACGTTTTTGAGTTTGTGGAGCCTGCTGGGTTCCGTACATAGCATCGTAATTCGCCAGCTTGTCCAACAGTTCCCACGCCTCTGTCGGGTTCATCTCTATAAAACCGCACGCAGTATGCGTGTTGATGCGGTTCTTGGTCTCCGCGTTGATACCCTAGAAAAAGATTTCTTGCAATACATATAAAGGTTGCCCATGAGTAGGGCATTGTCTCAGCATCTCTTTAAATCTTTCCCATGTTTCAACAAATGTCTCATTAGGCAACTGGTGATAAGAGGTGATACGTTTCCTTAACTCCGTTGTCTTAGCAGGAGGGAAAAACTTTGTAAGAAATTGATCATACAAAGCTTTCCAAGTCCTGATAGACTTAGAAGGTAGGCTCTCTAACCAGTTCAGGGCCTTTCCAGTAAGTGACCATCTAAAAGCTTTTAACAGAACATATTCTAGTGAGACACCTTCAGCAGCTATGGTGTCACATAAATCAAGAAAATTTCTAATATGCTCCATAGGGCACTCAGCAGGTTTCCCTTCAAACTGAGCCCGTTTAATCAAGGATATAAATTGAGACTTGATCTCAAAAGGTTTCTCTATCGCAGGAAGCACAATAGGAGATTCTGGCACCCTCAGTTCCGGATGCATGTATTGCTTGGCATTCCTTGGATAGGCGTTTAGCTCTTCTTGCAGTCGAGCCTTGTCTGCATTAGCGCCGTCCTTCTCGGCTTTTAATGCCTCCATCTGGGTCTGGAGGATCTCTAACTCTCGAGCCATCTCTTCAGCTGTGGCCATGGCTCGGTTTTCTCGGAGTCGTCGGTGCAGGGAACGTTCGGGTTCTGAGTAATAACTGGAGCTATCAAACTGAAGCCTTCTTCGTCCTACCGGCATACACTGAGAAAACAAACAAAGAAAACAAAAATTAAAAACAAAAACGGGGTCGGGCTAGTCCCGATCCCAAAGATAAACTAACAACTCGTTGCTTCCCCGACAACGGCGCCAATTTGTTTAGAGGGTTTCTCGGCCAACCAATAAATTTGTAAGTCAAGACCCCGCTGAGTACAGTGGAGTCAGGATCGTTCCACAGGAAGCAAGGTTGTTTGTCTATCAATCTAATAAAAATCAAATAAAATCAAACACAATCACTCACCAGATGCCTCGTTAACGACCTTGTCAGGATCGTTACCGAATCACCGAACACAAAAATACCAATTAACGACCTAATAAAATTATAATTAATACTCGGTACCGAAGTAAGCATTCAGCAACGAAGATTTATCAGAAATAATTCAATTAAAACAAAAATCTAGGATAAGGGACACCACAACATAGCCAAGCATAAGAATTCGTAAGAAGATAAGATCATGCCTTTAAATAGATAGAGTCATCAACTTTCATTGACTTGACAAGAAATTAATCTATTTTCATAAACTAACTCACTCAATTGCTTGTTTTGGATCTAAAGCTTGAAACTTCCGTTTTCAAATAATATCAACCTTCAAGTTACTAACTTTCTCTTTCAATCAAGTTAAAACTCAAATTACCTCAACTCCCGTTTCGGTATTAAGCACAACAAACAATCTCAATAAAAATAAAAGGCATTCAAAACACTATCTTACTTCATCAAACATGCTCAACTATGCCGGGCTTAACCCCGACCCTAGAAAAATAGACTACTCACTACTCATGATTAAGAAACTAAAAACTTCAATAAAAACAAACATTGAAACAAAACTCAAACTTAAATTAATAACAAAAATATCGTCTTACAGAGAATCAGAAGAAAACCAAAACAAAACAATCACCGAACACACTCGATCAACGAACCTCGGAAACCGTCGTCACCGAACCTCGTTACCGACTTCCGATCCTTCGGCCTTCCTCCAAATCTCCTCCAAAACTAGCTCTAAAATTCTACTCCAAAATTCAGCCTCCTCTTTTCTATGCTAGATAGAAGGGTATTTATACTAGAAAATCCTAAAAAACTAAAAAGGCTAAAAGATAAAAAACTTTCCTAAAAAGATAGAAACAATCTCTAAAAGATAGAAATAAAATCTAGAAAGATATTAAACCCTAAAATACATATTCTAATAACCCGTAAAGATTCTAAAAAGATACTCAACCGATACGGAAATAAAGTCCCGCTCAGGATCGGTGAATAATAAAATAATACTCCGAAATCTTCTTCTTCGTGGCCTCGTTAACGACCCTTTACAGCCTCGTTAACGAGCCTAGGGTTTTGTTTTCTTCAACACCTCCTCTCGTTTTCTTGAGCCTTGACTTCTTAAATCTTGCACTTTCCCGTCCTTCACTGTGATGCTCCAAATTTAGCTCCATTTAGCTCCTTTTAGTTCCTTTCCTCCCTAAAACCTGCAAAATACACAAAATAGCGTAGATTCCACTCTTTTCGTAGATTTATGCAAAACTAACTAAAAACACTTAAAACTAAACCTAAACTAGACAAAATTAATCCTAATAAACAAAGAAAACCTATCTAAAATTATGCCAAAAATGCGAACATCATCGGGCTATCCCACTTTTTCTGACTACTACTTAACCCACTTTTTTTTAGTATTTAAAACTCTCCCTTGGAAGATGGAGAGTACCGCCTCACCTTTAAAAAAAAATAGCGAATTAGGTTGCTCAATACTCTTAAAAAAAAACACTCAATAACATTGTTTATTAGTTACCATGTACAAGTTTCGACCCCATATCGACAGTAAATTTCGTTGAACACTTGCATATATAAACTTGTACACTCCAACGTACCTCTCAAGTAAATAGTACTAGTATATAGTGCAAAGGAACAATCACACTTTAATTTAATTTTTGCAGAGTATATAAGTATAATTTGAAGAGATAATAAATAAGAAAAGTTGTTGAGCGATTATCGAATTAATTAGGTACGTAGGTACCCCTGCCAGGCTGCCATAGATCTCCACCTACCAAGTGATATTAAACACAAGCTTACAAGTAATGAAAATTAGGTGGAATAATAATATGTCATATCATTATATATGTTCATCACTTAATAAAATAACAGAAATTACTTTTAAAAAAATACATAAAACCCAAATATTTTGGGAGGCCGAGAGAACAAGTTTTCTTTTTCCCACTATGGGCATAACATGTGTTTCTCATGTTTTGCAGACAAAATCAAATGTAAGGGAAATTGGACAATAGCTTTCTTGGCAAACAAAACATCTGTGTTTTGATATAGTATACTTAGGAATCCCATGCATGCACAATTTTGTTTATAGTATAGAAACATGTGAAAATTAACAAATGTGATAATTAAGTTGTTGTTGTGGTTGCGTGTAACCGACGTAATGTTTCAAGATTGTTTTTTCAGTTTTTTGTGCTTTTTGTTAAAAAAATTAAGTAATGGAATCTTGTTGGGTTTGCTTGTGTATGAAAATTATGAAACCTAATCTATTATATATCCTTATTGAGTTGCTCTATACCGTTGGTCGATCGATAGATGACAATATCCTTCTTTTTAGTGGATTTTGTGATTAGAATTGATATCGTGTTACAATATATATGAGATGGAATTGTTTACAAATGCATGAGGAAAGGAGATTTAAACTCAAAATAATGGGTCATATCTAATAACAAAATAGGGTTTTTTGTTTTGAAGTTGAAAAAAGTAGGATTACAATTTTATAGACGAGTGTCGCCTCTTATTCTACTAAAAATAAGTAATTAAATAGAAGATAATAAAAAAAAGGAAGCTTAGTTATGTGGTTGTTCAATAACTGAGTACTTTTTTTTTGAAGAGAAAGTGCTGCTATATTATATAGCTGATTCCGCTAGATTAATTATCTCTAGAGGAATATCGTTTACAAATATTTGCTCTTCCCCTATAGTGGGGCATAAACGAGCAATAGAATGAGCAACAACATTTCCTACACGACGTACAAGATTACAAGTAAACATAGTAAACTTTGTACTAATGGACTTGACTTCATTATAAATAGAGCCAACATAAGTATTATCTTAGAGCAAAGATTGTACACCCAAAACAACAGCCATAGCATCTGATTCAGCAACAACATGGGTAACACCAACCTGGGTAGCCAATTTTAAGCCAAAGAGTAAAGCAGAAGCTTCAGCTAAAGATGGTGACCATGAAACCTGAATTCGGCGTACAGCAACAACGATCACAAAACCATAAGAGTTTCGTATAACGGCACCGAGACCCACCATTGTTGTTGACAAAATAGCCGCATCGACATTAAGCTTGAGAAAAGGTGCAACCGGTGGAGTCCATCCAGGTGTGGGCAATACAGATCTTGCTGAAGGTGCAGAACTGGTAACTTGCTTATACTCCGACACCAGGGCACGAAAACCATTTAAAATAACAAAACCAGATGAAGATCCTTGAAAGATCTGTTGGTTTCGAATTGTCCACGCTTCCCAGGACAAAAGAAGAAATTCAGTAAAACCCGGAATACCAAATTGATCGAGAATGATATGCGCATGTTGATAAAAAGAAGCAGCAGGATCTGCGGTTATGACGTCCCATAAAAAAGAATTCTCCCAGACGTTGCGAGAGGCCGAGCAATGTATGAGAGCGTGGCAAACTGTCTCAGTAGCATTATTACAGCGCTCACATTCAGCAGAAAGAACTACATTCTTAGTGTAAAGATGAGACTTAACACTCAAAGCAGCCGTTAATGCTCTCCACGCAAAGACACACAGTTTCGGGGGTACATTCAGATGCCAAAGACATTTCCAGAAACCTTCCTCATGCTGAGAATGTTGAAACTGACCATAATGTCCTAACATGGCAAACCAATACCCTGATTTGACTGAATAGTTTCCATCTTTTGTAAAAGGCCAACAAAGTACATCAGAAGAGGAGGTTGGAAGTAGGGGTATGCTATTGATCAGTGTTGCATCATCAGGTGAAAAATATTGAGAAACCAATAGAGAATCCCAGATGTGAAGGTCATGAAGAATGAAGTCAGATACTCGCAATAGCTGAGTTGAGGAACCAGAAACCGGCTGAATTGGAGGTGTTGGAACCCGAAAAGACTGTCCATCAAAAATCCATTTATCAGACCAGCAATTAACTGAAATTCCCCTCCCAATACGCCAACCCGCACCATCCAGAATCAAAGATTTTGCATTCCAAATGTTGCGCCATACATAGCTTGGATTATATCCCCTATAAGATTCAATGTAAGATGTGTGGCGATAATATCGAGCTCGCAAAACACGTCCCAACAAAGAATTGGGGTAATGAATCAATCTCCAACTTTGCTTGGCTAACAAAGCAGAATTGAATATCTTAAGATTACGAAAACCCATACCACCCTGCTGTTTCGGCCTGCACAAATAATCCCAACATCGCCAATGGATTTTCCTTTCATTATTCCTTGAGCCCCACCAAAAACGAGCCAACAAAGAATGGAATTCATCCAAGAATATCAGGTAATCGAAAGACACCCATAATGTAGAGTGGGATGGATTGCGAAACAGACTTAATCATAGTTTCACGACCAACTTGGGAAAGGAGTTTCTCTTTCCAACCAGAGACTTTCTTCCAAAGTTTGTTCTTTATACAACAAAACACCGCTTTCTTTGATTTTCCAACAATAGTAGGAAGTCTCAGGTATTTAGAATGCCTATCAACCTCATTAACCTGCAGCAAACCAGAAATCTCACAACGCTTTTGCGGAGCCACGTTCTTGCTATAGCAAATCTCTGACTTTGTCATATTGACTTTCTGGCTGATGTTGAAGCTTAAACTAGCTGGTGTTAATATTACGTGTTGAAATTAATAGTTCAACGCCTAAACATGAACACTTATTTTAGTAAAATGTTCGGAAGAAGCTAGCTGGTGAGAGTTTGTTTTTATTTTTTAGGTGGATTTGAAGTTCCATTATAAAGCTTTTTTTTTTTTTCCGAAGATGCATATAAAGCTTTTTTTTTCCGTAAAATTTTTTAGAGGCCCGTATTTTCTCAGCCCACTTATTGAAATTCAGTTTGGGCCCAGGCTCTTTTTTCCTAAAGCATTGTGATATAACTTATAAGCCCAAATCCTTTTTCAATGACTATCTTAAGATTGTGAAAGATGATCTTTATGACTTCGGGCTTAGGATCATTTATATATCAAGTCAATTCATGTCATGGATGACGAAATGATAAATCCAAATACAAATTTCTAGAACTTGGGTCAATCCAATAAGCCAAAAAATGCCAACTATTTGATAATATTTGGTGGGTTGTTACATGGTTTTATAAGTTTAAACTAGTATGTATTTCCGTAACTTGTATGGGTTTTAAAAATAATAAATAAAAATAATATATAAAGATATTTAAAAAATCAAGTTATTGATTGTTTTATTTAACAATAAATATAAACAATTAAAAATAATCAATTAAGATACCTTAGTTAAAAAACGATTTTAATTAAAAATAAAATAAATATTCTAGAATTTGTATGATAGGATCTATCATATTCAAAAATAAAAGATTGTTTAATAATGAGATTTTCTATCCTATATTCTAAAAACATGTATAAGAATTTACATATCCAAAAATAAAAGATTATTTTTAAAAAAAGGGTTGATGTGGTCCAATCTAAAAGTGATATGTGTCGTTTAATAATTTTTTTTAACCCCCGCTTTAGGTTATTTAATAAATTGTAGTATAGTTTGGCTCTATGACATTATATTATATCAACTATATAAATTTTTGAATAAAATAAAATGGCATAGAATTCCAAGAGGTTAATATATTATTATTTTATTTTATTAAACTTGTTGATAAGACTATATGTATGCATAAAATCATGTAATTATTAATATATATGTTCCAATGGGTTCACCTATAGAAAAAAAACTAATTGGGTTAGAAATTTGTGGGTCAATCGAATTTGGTTAATTTCTAGTTTGGACTGAAATTCTACATTAAAACCCAATAATTATAGAATAAATTCGAGTCAGGCTCTAAGATCGGATCAAATTTTGACAACTCCATCTATCTAGCCTAATGGATTGGCAAAGGGCAGAATACATATACAGACACCTGTACTTGTGCAAAAAAGTCACTTAGACACCTCACCTTTGGTTTTGTTCTATTGAACACCTGAACTTAACTATTTGTGTTCTATTGGACACCTGGTCACCGAGACTCTTTTAAAGTGTTAAACACGCGCGCTGAGCTGTCAAATTTTTTTGCCACATAACATCCAAGTAGACTCCACATCATCATTAGTATGGTGAAACACAATATTTTTATATTGTTTTAATAAAAAGAAAATAAAAAGGGGCATAACATAGTAAAAATATCGCTTTTGCCTTCTTCTTCCTCCAAACCCTAGGTTTCAGATCTGGTAGTGCCACATCCGATTCATTAGCTCACGTACAACTCCGACATCGACTCGCACTTGGTACCCAAATGGATTGAAGTATTTTCCTCTTTTACAAATGATGAATTTGAATAAATGTCTTATTACGGGTGGAAATCTGTGGCATAAAGCCCGATATGAAGTTTGGGAAGCCCGCTCGTATTCCTCTTCTTCATCCTCCTTAATTTGTCGTCGCCGCCTCTTCTGGCATAAAGTTTTATAGAAACCTCCGTCCGCCAAGGCAACTACCGCCGCTCCGCCGTGACTCCATCTTCTACCTCGAAGCCCCCTTGCTTGACGACGACACCCGCGGAGGCGGTGCCCCTTCGACAGGCTCGACGACGACCAGCTCCTCTCCATATTCTCCGACGACCTCACCTTCCGATCCCCTCTTACTGGCGGATCCAAACCCTCATCACCTTCCGATCTAAATAGCAGTGACGAGGAGAAGAATCAAGATTAGAGAAATTTGTTTATCTGAGGGAAAATCCAGATCAGAGAAAGCGGAAAAAAAATTTAGGCTTAGTAAAAACTAAGAAGTAAAGAATAAGAAGAAAGAAAAAAAGAAAAAAAAAAGAAAAAGAGTAAAATTTAAAAGGAAAAAAAAATGAACACAAATAGTTAAGTTCAAGTGTTCAATAGAACACAAATAGTTAAGTTCAAGTGTTTAATAGAACACAAATAGTTAAGTTCAAGTGTTCAATAGAACAAAACCAAATGTGAGGTGTCTAAGTGACTTTTTTATACAAGTACAATTGTGTGTATATGTATTATGCCATTGGCAAAGTGGTGCATCACTTTTACCATTGTTCATATGAGGCAAAATGTTATTTCAGTGAAAAAAATTAAAATGGAAACCTCATTCTCAGAGCCCAACTCTATTTAATTAGTGGCTAAAATATATTCAATACTCATATTTATATATGTCTATCAAATTTTTTAATCAAAATTTGGCGGTAAATATACATAATATAGTTATTTTAAACCAATTTGCTTGGGGATGGAAATCGTTTGTGGATGTCCGACCTACTCGAACATACGATATAATAAGCAGATAAAAACTCGATGTAATTGATGATGGGCGGAATGGTTCACAAGTCAGGTCGAATGCAAGTGAAGCTGCGTTCGAATGGTTCGATCTAGGGATGGCAATGGGGCGGGTTCGGGGCGGGGAATACCCTCCCCGTACCCATACCCATTTAGATATATGTTCCCCATATCCGTCCCATTACCCATTGGGTAATAAAATTTATCCCCGTCCCCATCCCCGTCGGGTTCCCGTCCCCGTCGGGTATTCCCCATCCCCGCTTGATTTACCCATTTATAATCCCCGTCGGGGATTCCCCATCTCCGCTTGATTTCCCCATTTATAATCCCCGTCGGGGATTCCCCATCTTCGCTTGATTTCCCCATTTATAATCCATGTCGGGGATTCCCCATCTCCGCTTGATTTCCCCATTTATAATCTCTAGCGGGGACTCCCCATCCCCGTTTGATTTTGACTTGTATAATCCCCATGAGTTACTCATTTTATTTTTTATTTACTTTCATGCACACTTTTCTCAAAAATTCTATTGATACACCATTTACAAAATTCACCAATTAAACTTATATAATTACAAGAGTTTCAAAAACAAACAAAACAATAATTTCGTAAATCCAATTATCATACTATTCATACGTATCAATTACATAATATAAGGATAGAATGAACAATAATTAAAAACAATAATTTAGTTCCCCACCACGGAGTCACCCGGTGGGAATTCCCCAACGGGTCTCCCATCGGGATTCCCCACGGGGTTACCCAATGGGTCCCCCGATGGGGATTCCCCACGGGGTTCCCCAATGGGGATTCCCCACGGGGTTCCCCAATGGGGTCGGGTTCGGGTCGGGTGGTGGAGCGGGGACACTTATCCCCGTTCCCATGCCCATACCCTAGCGGGTAATTACTTTTCCCCCCATCCCCGCACCCATCCCACTAAAAATCTCCATACCCGTACCCGTCACGGGGAATACCCACGGGTAATGGGGAATCCCCGCCCCATTGCCATCCCTAGTTCGATCCACCACCCTATCCATTACTCATCTCAACCATCAATCAATTTAACTTGTATAATTGTCGAGAATACTCTTCTCATATATAAAAGTTGAGACTAAACATGCCTACCTACTATTAAGCTCTTAGGTTAATTTTTCTATTGGTAATTGATTTTAGTTATTTTAAATATTTTTCATGTGTTTCATTTATTGAATTTGAATAGTGATCTTGTTGTAGTTTTCAAGTAATTTACATCTTTTTGTAGGGTAGAATAGAGTTTTTATACGTGTTTGTAATTTTGAATCGAGAACACCCAAAAAATAATATATATATAGTCTACACAATTTTACCCGATCCACTAAAAAATTTAATGAGTGATAGATGGGCTGAATGCAAGTGAAAGTGATGATGTTTAATCGAGGTGGAGCAATTGTTCTTGTAAGTTGAGTGATATGAAATGAGACTAACGATTTAAAAAACGATTTTTTTTTGGTGTTTCTAATTTTTTTTTTTTTTTTTTGGTGTCTAAGAAAAAAAATTCTTCTTTTTAGCACTCTTAAGATTTTGGCTTTTTTCCATTGACGTCCCTCTCCGGTTTAAATTAGTTAATTTCAAGCTCATCATTATATTCCTTATCTTTAAATTACAACATTATGTTCCTTATCCTTAAATTAGTAGAATTTGATCATTAAAACATCAAAATTCATAACCTAACCATCCTAATTTGAATTTGTAAACAATATTGTAAACAATTTTATAAACAATCCCTTAAAATAATAAATTATTTAAAATTTCTGTTAATTTCAAAATCTGATCCATTTTGGGAGTACCAAAATCTGTTAATTTCAATTTGCAGCTAGTTTTTGTAAATTTCATTTTCTTACGAATGCTATTATGTCATCCTAAATCATCCTTGACACCAATTTGGAAATCCTACTAGAAAATAGAACATTATTTGACATGGTCCGAAGGAAGAAAAACATTAAAAGTTACAAATTGGCTGTTATGAGTAGAATAAAGGAAAAATCCTCCATTTGAAATTTCCAAACATTCTACTCTATTGTTTCTAGATTATTATTATTTTTTAATTAAGTAATGCTGCACTTGCTAATTTTTATAATTTCTGGAACCCAGTCAATCATACAATTATGTTGTCGTCAAAACAAATTAATCCTATAATTCTAAATATGTAATAGTTGGTGTTTGCTAATTGCTATGAATATGATACATCCAAACCATAAATTTTTTTGGTGGAATGATCAAACCCTAAATTGAACTTGAGTCTTGAGCCACGTACGCTCCCAATGAAAACCATTTTCAATTGGCTATTTGACAGTTGCCACCTTCGATTAAAAATAAAAACTGGTAAATGCTAATTATTACACTACGACCAAAAGAAAACAAATACGAATAGACAAAATTAAATCATAAAAAACATGGTCGTCGACAACTTGTCCCGCTTAGTCGTGCCGAATCCTTGTTCATGTCGCTATCGCATTTTTTAAATGCAAAATATCGTTTAAAATAATACTAGATTTTCCGGAGAATAAATTAGTATTATAAATTTGTATTTAAATCAACCAAATTACCCGTTCCAAAATCCAAACAGAGAGTCCCTGTCTTGTCCGAAGAACCCTAAAAATTTAATACTCCAAATAATTTTTATTAATTGGGAATTTATACTCTTTGTCTCTGAAACCCCACAAAAACCCAACTTCAATTCTCTTGTTTTTTCCTCTTCCATTTACCATATCCCCTTCTAGCGGGGGATTTGACACCAATTTGAAGTTTGAACCGAAAATGAAGGTTTCATATCTTTTGATCTTACTGATTACAGTTTTTACTCTCTCCATTTCATCCTCCTCTTCTCTTCAGGTGCGTTAATCCTCTCTCAATTTGAGTTCTAGTGCAGTTTTCTACTGTTTTCCCCATTTTGAAATCAATTTTCTTCTTGTGTTTGTTTAACAGATTGGAGAAACCTGCTCTAAAAATGGCGATTGTGGCTCCGGGCTTGATTGTGGAACCTGCCCGGCTAATGGGAATACCCGACCCAGATGTTCCCGGATCCAACCCGTGATTCCTACCACGAAGGTACCTACCCTAAGTTTGAAAATTGGAATCTGTAACTGAAATTGCTAATCCCCAATTGATCGATGGATATGGTGGCTAATGAATGGTCTGTGTTTGTTTGGGTTATAGGTGAAAGGATTGCCGTTCAACAAGTATTCATGGCTGACGACCCACAACGCATACGCTCTCTCCGGGATGACGTCAGCCACTGGCTCTATGATTCTCGCCCCTACAAATCAGGAAGATGGTATCACTGCCCAACTCAAGGTATTTCTCTGATTTCTGCCCATGGAAATTGCAAGTTTATTACAAAAAAAATTGGGGGTGAAATTCAAATTTCTTGCTGAGGATCTTGGTCTGATAATTTGGGTTTGTGATGGCTCTGGGTAAAAACTGAAAGAAGGATTAATTGAAGTCTTGAAGAAGTCACCTTCTCATCAAATTGAATGCCCCCACATCTAGTTGTTTGTAGTGACTAGTGATGTTTAAGTTGCCAGGTTTTTCATTGTTTTATGGATGTGTGTGTGTGATATATGATATATCCACCTGTGCTGGGGCTTAGGGTTGATGGAGATTGGATGCCATCTTTGGTTTTGTCCAACTTGAAAAGTTGTTACCAGAGTTAGCATGTGTCTTTATCAGGGTGTGTTTGGTTTGGTGGAAAAATCACCCCTCTATTTGAGAATTTGGTGAAAGTTACTTTGCTTAAAGTTTTAACTTGAATAGCGTTGATTATGTTAAAATTTGTTGGTATAGGATTTTTTTTCTTACAAGATCTTCCTTTAGATCATCCCTCTTAAATGGTATGATCATTAATTGATAGTTGTAGAAGGTAACAAAATGAACTCCTGTCTTGATTGCGAACCGACTTCATTCACAGGAGAAATATCATGTTCAGCCAAACAAAGCCTTAAATTTTTCTATTTGGTTGAGTATATATATTTAATTCTTCTTTGTTTGATGGTGATGGGCTGATGGTGGTGTTGCATAATGTACTGAGAAATGGAAAAGTCCTCCTTTTTTGTAGGTTCTTTCTTTCTTTTTATTCAATTTTTTGCCTCATGGAAACAAAGATATTCCCAATATGTCCATTCTGCTATACACCTTTAATTAAAGGTAATAGAGATTAGAGAGGAAAGAAAAAGATGATAGAGTGGGGCTTCTCTTGCCTTGTGTACATTGCAAGGCAATTTCCCTTTGCATTATTATAATAGGCATGAAAAGGTGAAAAAAGAAGATGTTTTTAGAATTGCAAGCCTGTATTTCTTAGATTATAGAGTAAGCATTCCATGATTCAACTACCTAACACTTGACTAATTATGGAGCATCTTTCTTTCGGTGATTGATTTGTCCACATACTTGCTGATTTATTTCTAAATACTTGAAGATAGTCACTTTTCTCTTGTCTCAAAGTGTAAGAATATGTGCTTGTTACCTTCTAATCACCCACAATTAAGTGAAATTTGAGAAAGAGAAGGATTAATTTTTTCAACTGAAATATTGCAGCTATTGGTATAAGTTTTAACTTCTTAAGAAGCAGAATTCATTATTATTGTGCATCTCTTGTAGAATGGAGCTCGAGGGCTGATGCTGGATATGTATGACTTCATGAATGACATATGGTTGTGCCATTCCTTCCAAGGAAAATGTTACAACTTCACCGCCTTTGTAAGTATGGCGATTATGCTTAAATTTGAGTGTTCTTACATATCCTTAAACAATCATTTCACTTTAGCAAAACTTCTAACTCACTTTTACAATCAAATTTATTTATTTATAATTCCAGCAACCTGCAATCAACGTTTTGAAAGAGATTCGGTCTTTCTTGGATTCCAACCCATCAGAAATCATCACCATCTTCATTGAGGACTACGTGACATCTCGAAATGGCCTCACAAAGGTTTTCGGTGCAGCTGGCTTAACTAAATATATGTTTCCTTTATCTCGGATGCCTAAAAACGGTGCAGATTGGCCAACGGTGGACGACATGGTACAAAAGAATCAACGCTTAGTTGTGTTTACATCCATCAGCTCTAAAGAGGCGTCTGAAGGGATTGCCTACCAGTGGAAATATGTGATTGAAAACCAATGTAAGTCATTCGTATGCTTACTTTCCTTTAAGGGTCCGTTTGGATAACACTTAAGTTGTAGTTGAAATTGGAGTTGTTGAAGTGCCAAAATTTCTGATGTTGGGTTGGAAGTGCAGATGGTGATCAAGGAATGGTGGCAGGGAAATGCCCGAACCGTGTAGAATCACCATCAATGGACACAAGCTCGATTTCTCTTGTTCTTATGAACTACTTTCCATCTCAAGCCAATTCTTCAAGAGCCTGTGCAGACAATTCAGCTCCCTTAATTAGCATGATGAACACATGCTACCAACAAGATGGAAAACGTTGGCCTAACTTCATCGCCGTTGACTTTTACAAGGTTAAGCGAAAAAACAAATAAAGATTTTTTTAAAACACCTTTTTTCTGGTTTTCAAATTTTAGTTGTCAGATTTGATAATTAAGCAATAAGCACTAACATTGATTTCTTTGTTGCAGAGAAGTGATGGCGGAGGTGCCCCTGACGCTGTTGATGAAGCAAATGGCGAACTAACTTGCAATTGCAGCAGTATAGCCTATTGCAAGGTGTAACATCTAAATCTACATTGCACAATAAGTTATTTTTATTTCATAACATGTTTTGTTTTTTTGAGAAATTGGATTGATTGTCTTTATAAAAATGAACAGGTGAGTGGCAATTCTACAACTTGCAATGCTCCAAAGCTAGCTCCTCCGCCCCCTGCTGCGCTGGCATCGGCTACACCCACAACCGGTGATACGAGTCCGAGTAGCAGGCCTGTTGTTCTATTGAGTTATTTGTACTCGTTTGTTGCTGTGACCGTTATAATGCTAGTGTGAATATGTCCAATGTCTGGGCTTTTTGTTTGGTGAAATTCACACGTTGAGAAGAGTCAGATTGGTACAAAGATTTCAGATGTATCTATAATTGGAGATGAGTTATATTTTCAGATGTGGTTGTTTTGGTATGTAATTAAACAGCATCTAGATTGTTTTCATCGATCAAATTGAGGCACACCCATGAGGAATAATAGATTGATTTTGTATTAATATTTTTTGATGGATAACTTGTGTTGCTTTGAATGTCTCAAAGTAGATCAATCACGATTTTCAAATGTTTGAAATAATCCAAATTAGTGCCCTAGTGGGCATCATCACCATGATGGATAATTTGTGTTACTTTGAATGTCTCAAAGTAGATCAATCACGATTTTCAAATGTTTGGCATAATCCAAATTAGTGACCTAGTGAGCATGATCACCATGATGAATACACTTGATATGGTCGTATCTATGATCTATGATCTATATCTATAATCTATCTATCTATAATACATACATATATAAATTTGTATATAATAATCATATTTAATGCACTTAATAATAAATCTAATTATTTTTTCACCTATATATCATTCGAATTTTATCATAAATGTCATGGTACATTGTAATATAAGGGGTTTTAAAATATTATTTTGAACATTGAATATTTTAGAGCATTTCCCATTTGATAAATTACTAGATTATCAATATCCATATCCATATCCATATCTCCATACTGGTATTGAATCTAATGAAAACCTTCCTTATCATGAAAATTGAAAATACATAAGGGCTATTGGATCTTGCAACACGGACGGCTCAGATGTGTTGTTTATTTCTCATACTTTTTAAGCTTAAGGGGCAATCTCGTCATTTCATCCCATAAGTCATCTTCTCCATTGCATTCTTTTCTCTTCAGCTAAATACGAACAACATTTTTATCTTGATTCAAATCCAATGTTTTTACCTTTATCTTGTTAGTTGATCACTCAAATCAATGATTATTCGTTTTCTATGTTCAATGAATTCAAATTCTGGTGTATGCTTTATTATTTTTGAAATTCATTTTCGTTTTCTTATTTTTAGATTGCTTGCAACTTTAGATTCGAATTTGGCATGTAATTTTGTTGGAATCGATTACCACTTTCAATTAGCAAGCATAATTGATGTTTGTGTTCTCTCATAATTATTGTTTCGATTTCTATGGTATTTTGATGGAAGAGTTTAGAAATGCACATAACCTATTCGATGAAATTCCCAAGTGATGATAGCTGCTTCTGAACTGAATTGGATTTTACATGAATTTACTATGATTTGTATGAACATCGTGAGGTTTTATGTGAACCTTACAGTATTACTTTGTGAACTTGTCATTGCTAGTTGTTATCAATATCAGTAAATGTGAATAGAAATTTGTCCAATGCTTGTATGATTAATGGAGTAATTAAGCTAATTAGTTGTTGTTGCAATAAAGGTGTTGCGTTTTGTGTGTGTCAATGAAGCATGTGTTTTGTTGTATGGATGTCAATTATCATTGAATCAAATGTTTTATTGTTTAGAGTATAAGAATCAAGGAGGTTGGGAATTAGAAACATATGGATAGAAGTTTTTGATACTCTATTTTATTATTTGAAGTATAATTAGTTGTTGTTGCAATAAATGTTTTATTGTTTGGCTGATGATGCTTCGTTTCCTAATTTACAACCGACTTGCGATGACTTTCAGAAGTTTGCTGGTGTTTTAGTATAAGAGCATTGACTTGACTTGGACGTAAGAGTGACAAGTTGAGAGAGGAAATCACAGAAGCTAAGAGAAACGTTCTCAATGAGACTTTGAACTAGGTTAATGTATCAAAGGATATCCACTATGACAGCCAAAATTGGGAAATTACAACTTAAGGCTTGGATGATGGCTAGTACATGACTTCGTAAAACATAATGACCTTGTTTGAAAAAATATGAACATACATAATCAATATGTGAACATACACAATCAATATGTGAACATTAAAGAAATATACATGAACATGAATGAATTTTCTTATAAAGATCTTAACCTTAGTCGTAAATAAACAAACATACACATTCAACCTGTGAATACAAAAGTAATATATATTTATGAACATGAAAAAATGGTTGTTTAACATCATAAATATATACTGAGTGTTTAAACTATAGAAAGGGTGGAAACAAACAGGCTAAGAGATGCTCTTAATGAAACTTTGAAACGAGATTAATATAGCAAGGGAGGGTACTATGAAAGTCAAGGCTCAGAAATTGAGCTCAAGGCTTGAATGCTAGTAAACGACTTCGTAAAATATTAGGAACTTGTTCGAAAATATGTGAACATATATGGTCAATTTATGAACATACAAAGTCGATATGTGAACGTTAAGATAATATATATGAACTTGAACATGATACAAGAGAACTCAACTTTGACTTGAAACATCACACACAAAATATGAAGCCTATGAGGGATTCGAACCCACATTCATGTGTACAAACACATTGCTCTACCATTTGAGCTAATAGGTTAGGACAAAATCAGATATTTGGACATGTGACACATGAACCCTATCATTTTGTATTGAGCCAAGTAAACTTCCTAACTAATGCAAGAAACTAGCAACCATTACATATCAACAACCAAAATCAGTAGTGGCTAGCAAAAATCCAATAGCAATTAGCAAAGAAAACCACCAAAAAAGTAGTATCAAGGGGGCAACAGATTCAAAAACATGATTTTCATTCAACTGGCATAATATGAACCTTATATAATTATATATGAACATTACAGTGTAATACATGAACCTTGTCATCTACAATCTACTAAACATTGTATGAATCATACTTTGAACCAAGAAACCTCATTCCTCCAAAAAGTTGAACTTTAGTTAATTTGTCCTCGAAATTCGAAAGAAAAACAACCAAAATCCCCAAGTTTCATCTTTTTCAACAAGGCTATGCACCATACAAATTCTCAAAAGAGAGGTTAAGAAATTACTTTCTTCAAATACTTCATTGATAGATTGGTCTTCATCTTTGTACATGGCGTGAGAGAGAGAGAGAGAGAGATCTATTGAAAAAAATACTTCATACCTTGAACGAATTTGTGTTATTCATGAAAGAATTGTATGCACCCAAGCAAGTACTTTGTTGTTTTCAATGAAGATTTGAAGTTGTTGGGGGTGATTGTGTCTTCAATAGGGATTTTAGGTTGAGATTTTTGTCTTCAATGGAGGTTTGAAGCTTTTGGGAAGAAATTGGTTTTACACGTTTGAGGGTTTGAATGGAGGAAAGAGAGGGACATGGGGTTATTTTTGAGATAAATTAGAGTTTTTTAACATATTTATAAAATTGCCATTAAAAATGAATCCTTGGGACACACGTGTCAGATTTTTTAAATTTACCCATTTTAATCCCGTCCATCTCATAGATCTAACGTCCCATATTTGTTTCTAGTTTTTATTTTAACAACTATTTCTACCAGAATCAACCTCTCTCCATACTACTATAAAATTTTGGTAAGATGTTAAGCTGGTCACTATCTGTCCGTTAATTAAATCGGATTAATGGGTGCTATCTAGCCGTTCATTTTCTTACCTTTGTTTTGCCTCCTTTGCGTCTTTGCCCTTCTTTTCCCGCCTCTATCTCTCTATCAAGCTCCAATGCCTATCTCGTATCTCCTCCTCTCTTGTGGCGATCCTGCTACCCATATCCCCATATTTCCATCTTCACCACTTCCTTCATGTCTGCTCCTTTATCTCTCTTTCTCATATCTTTCTATTTCACGAGCTCTCGAGCGGATAAGATGGCGCTGGTGGCGGTGGCCAGGAGAGGGCGCCAACTGATAAACAACCCTAGGGAGGAACCAGAGTGAGAGAGAATCAGGACAGGACCACGAACTCGTCAAAGTCCGCAAATTCGTCTCCATAACTGAATGGTTTGAACTTCTCGCTCTCAATTGAATTTTGTTTCCTAATGTCTTCATGTCAACCGTCGTTCTTATTTCTCAATTGATAAAGATCCAAATTTTCAATTGTTTTGTGCAGCTGGCGCCTGGCTGAGAACTCCAGGCCGCCGATGGCCAACTTCTGATTTTAACCCTTCATTTTACTAAATGCCTAAAATTTGTAATGACTTTAAGCCTGCGGTTGTTGTGATCGTCAAATTAGAGCACCTCATCTTGTGGCTGATAGTGTGTTGGTGGAATTCTTTTGGAGGTGAAGTCTATGAGCATGATCGATTTAAGGACTTCTTCAATAATCGATTTAATTTTGTTTACATTCTTTACTGTTTCTTTCACATCTCTTTTAATATGCACTCCAAGTGTTTGATGAAGTGCTTTGAGAAATTGGACGAAATTCTATCATTGATTAAGCGACTTAATTGATCTATCCCTCTTGTTCCATGCTTTTTTCTAATAAAAATCTTATTTGTACGATACTTGGTTCATAACTTTTCTGTTTCTCGTACATAAAGTGTTGATCCGCTTGCTTTAATTTGTGTTATCTTAGTTTGCATATGAGGTGTTTGGTGAGGTCTCAAGTTATACTGGCAGTATGCTGCTTCGTTGCTGTTGTTGTTATTAGTACTACTTAACTTAGGACAGACAAGTGTTCTCTTTATTGTAGTAGGTCTTTTTGGCCCTTGAAACTGTGTTGCATGTTCCAAGTATAATTAAGTTGAACAAACTGAACCTGTATTTCATGTAACAAAGTACCTTATGGCGAGTACGGTGAGTAAACGATTGAAAGGAGTCTGAGGGAAACCGATTACTGATTATTGATGGGGTTAGTTCATAATTATTATAGTGCTGATACTTTCGTCGACCCCCAAGCTTGTGTAAAACCCAAAGGTTTCAGTGAAATAATTGGACTACACATCTTTACTCACTGAGAGAAACTTGCTTGGTGATTGTTGTGTACTTTAATAATGGTTATTTTGAATTGCTTTGACACTTCTTTAAATTTCTTTTTCAACATTTTGCATGATAAAAGTAGTAGATTCACAAGCATTTCTCAGTAATTTACATGTTTAAAATATATTTCCATGGTGAATCTCTTATTACAGGCCTTAGATATTTTTATCCTAGATCTAATAGTAGTAACTTCATTTCGCAGCTAAAGATTAAGAAAAGTAAGGAACATGTTGAATAAGAGGAATAGGTTGGCTTGGATGGTGGATAACAAGGTTTGGGAACATTTCGCTTATTCTATTTATAGCCTAGCTTGTTCACGTGCATTTTTTGTGGGAGCTAAATATCTATGAACATGTTAATTCATCTCTTATCCTTGAGATACACTCTTTTATTATGTGGTTATTTTTGCTTTTCCTGGTCCTTTGAAATGTGATGGTATGTGACGTTCAGGTTAACTAACTACTCATCCAAAACATCATATGGACTTCAAACTGTGGATTTACATGGTCTTGTGGTCTTTTTTTTTTTCTCAGCTTGTAATCTATAATCCAAACAGAGAAGTTCTTCAAATGCTAACACATGGACGAGTGGTTGAACTTATAGACGGAGAGTGGTTCTTTTCAAGAAGTAACATGGATGTATCTTCTAGCTTTCTTAAGAATTCCACTTATTAAAATGCAATCTATTGAATTTTGACACTGAAGTGATTCTTTTTAATTAATATCAACTTAGATGCTAACAAGCATTGATATATGTGTCCAGACTTCAGACCTCCTTGGCCCTTCATAAATCTTCTGATTGACTTAACACTCAAGAGCCATGAATCTTTTCAACAAGTTAATTAAGGAAAAAAATTATTAGCTAAATGAGAAGTAACCTAAGGTTTGTATCTACATTTAGCTCAAAAATAAGCTTATGTGATAAAAAAAAAAACTAACCAAAAAGAGTGTAGTGAACAACATTAATTGACTATTTATGTTTATAAGTTAGCTAAAATCAAGGCATCAAGGTAAGAGATTATGTATAGTTGTATACACAAACACTCTAAACCGAAGTTGATATTCAGATGATATAGTGCAATAATGTCTGTACATAGTAACCAACTTGTATATCATCATTCCCTTACATGGTAATTTAAAAAAAAAAATAGTATAAGCAAGTGAAATATTACTTTAAAACCAATGGTCTTGTGTTTTTTCTGGTGGTGAACATGATCAAGAAAGCTCTCTTCGTCTCAAATGGTTGCAGGAAAATGAACACAAGGAACCGAAACACAAACTTATAACTCTTCTTTTATTGAGCACATGTATCTGATCTTTTTATATTTTTTTGAATGTGTACATGAAGTTGATAATGTGGATATCTAAATCGATGTCAAGCTATAAGATTCAAAATCACAACACCACCAAATCCAGCTAAGCAATTGCTTATTTAACAAAAAAAATAAAATAATGAAGCTATTTCAAACCAAATCTAAGATACATATCAAAAAAAAATTCAAAAACATAAAAATGCGTAATAATATTTATCATTTAGGTTTCACTTTTTTAGCTTCTTTGGCTTAAACAATCTGAATAATAATCTATCAATTAGGTCTCACATGTGAGAAGCTATTTATACTTTGAAAGAGTTAAATGCTTCAAGAACATGATCCTTGCATCATTCATTCATTCCATCAACGAAAAGTAAATAAATAAACAAGTCTCTGCTCTACTTATCTTAGCAAAAAGATATAAGTCCATCCTCTACTACTCACATTGAACACTAAATTAAGCAATTCAAGAGGATTTAAATTTAGAATAGTAATTTTGCAATGAGAAGACACAAAAAAATTTGTAACACAATATTCTTTCTGAAAAACTGGATCGCTAGGACAATAGTACTCCATTTCACGTATAAGACCGATGGTACCCCGAGAAACTAGTAATACAAAGGTTTTATAATACATCCATAATCTATAATCTATATATAACATTAAAAGGTTGTGTATAAGGTATTAAGGTATATTTATTACACAAATTTAATTTATAAAATCGTCTCATTTTTTATAATGTCAATTATATTAGATGATAAGATAATCTCCTTAGCTCAATGATTAAAGTTATTAAGAAGTTATGTCTTAAGCCGATTAATTGGGTTTTTGTAGTAGCCAAGAAAAAAACTTCTTCCAAATCTTATTGTGTTATCCTACGTTCTTATTCTTCTAGGTTTCTCTGTTTCACTCAGTTTATTTGATTGTTCGAGAGTTCTTCTTCTAAGGTAAGTCGTTCTGCGACTTGCTCGGTTTAATTCAATTCTTGTTAGATTGGGTGTCATGTGTGTAGAATTAGTTTTGGGAACTAGACCCTTTGCATATTAATTTCAAATTAAAAATTCCCTATCTGTGTTTGTGTGAACTGTAATTGTGTTTGCGATAGTCATTGTGATTGCAAACTGTAATTGTGACTGATTGTAATAGTAATTTGTAATTGTGATTGCGTGCAGTGGCGTAGGCAGGAATATTTCCCAGTGGGGGCTAAATTCCTTTGGTTACAAAAAAATTCCTGGCGAAGCCAGTATTTTTTTTTGTATTTTTTAAGAAAATATAGAAAAAAATTACAACAATTTGTTTAAGTTTATCCCTAATTAAATAAATTCTTCAAGCTTAAACTGAAGACAACCATGCTTCATCAGCTCAATCAAAAGCAGCATTTTGCTATACTCCCTCCGTATATATCTATTTGTCTTTTTAAACTTAAAATCTTGTTTTAAAAAACTTGTCCTTTTACATATTTTGGACTCAACTTTCTCATTTTAACCCTTATATTCAATGAAAAAGTGAACTAAATTTAATCGATTTTCATTTTCAATGCATAAAATAAACATTTAATTCAGCGCATTTTTGTCTAATTTAAAATTTTCTTAATATATGTGTCTAACTCTAAAAGGACAAGTAGACTTATACAGAGAGAGTAGTAGAAATCTACCAATTGGCATCATTGCATAAATAATTAAATACCACTTGGCTACATAATTCTACCATTTGCAACATATATAAATACTACACATAAAAAAGCAATACTAGTATACTACACCTAATTTTTTTTTAAATCCCAGTGGGGGCTACAGCCCCCACGGGGCACTGAACAGCTCCGCTGTGGATTGCGTGTGCTATTGTGATTGTGTTTGCATGAGAAGTGATGGTGACGGAAAGTGATGGAGAATGGAAGTGATTGAGAATGGAAGTGATGGTGATCAGGGTGGAGGTGGTGGAGGTGAATATTGCCTTGAGTTTGTGTGTGCATGTGTGATTTATTTACGTTAAGTGTAGAATGGATTTGTATTTAAGGCTAATGGTGTATGCCTAAATGTGTTTTTGTTGGTTGCTAGAATTTTGTGTTACTTTGTTATTTGTTTTTAAATATTTTATATGCACCTCGCTCTTTCTAGCTTGTATTAGAATTGTACCTGACTCTTCGGGGAATTTTTTTCAGTTTCAGGCATGATGAGTTAGGAACCGTGATGGATCCTTAGCCGAGTGGTGGAGCGGATGTTGACGCAATGTCATTAGGTTTGGATTGATGGAGATTAGTTTTTTTTGATACAATGAGCTACTAGCTCATTACAAGACAAACATTAGGCTACCTTAAAAGAACAAGGCCAACCTAAATCATCACATCGAATGATCTTTAAAAAATGCAACAACAGAGGATAACAAAAAGAAAAATTCCTAGAATTACTAAGACTAGGAATAGAATTAAAAGAAACTAGAGTAGAAACATCCAACGCTTGATGCAAATGACTGATATTGATATGCCTTCTTGCCAGGAAATCAGCAGCAGCGTTACACTCCCTAAAACAATGGAAAAAAAAACCACCTCTTGAAACCCACCAATCAAAAAATTAATTTCTTGAACCAAAAACTTTATTTCTCACGGAACCTTCCAAATATTTCGTAAAGTATTAATAAGCATTATGTTATCCCCTCAATTATTATACGATTGAATTTTAAGTGAAAGAGCTTCCTTTATTCCTTCAATCATAGCTATTGTCTCTGCCTGAAGGACTGACAAAGGATTTAGTTATTTTCTATAAATACTTGTAACAAGACTAGAATTATTTCTAATAATAAAGCTTATAAAAGTATCTGAATTCTTATGTTTAGAGGCATCAAAATTTAACTTATGCCACTGATCCGACGACTTTTTCCAAATAGCAACAGGTTTCCTTCTTCGAACATTAGGCATTTTTTGTATAACGTTTTGCTTAGCTAAACACCATAAAGCATGTTCTCTACAAAAAATCTCACAAGGACTCAAATTAGTTGCTAAAATTGAGTGATTAAAAATAATAGAATTCATATGATTTCAAATATACCACCAAAGAAAACATAAACTATCTGAATTCCTATGCTAAAATTGATGGAGATTAGTTGATGGTTTTATTATCAAGTATTTTCTGTTGAACTATTGTTGTTGCTAGTTTGGATAGAAATGTTTTTAGGATGGATTGGAAGTAAGGAATGGTCCGATTGTAATTTTCGTTTATGTATTTGGGCATACTTGCATGTTTTATACATTCAGTTTTAAAAAATAAAGGTTGGATGTTTTGTCTGTTTTCTCGTCGTGCCCGTGTTGCAAGATCCAAATGAGTTTGTTGTCAAGCTAACCTGAGTATTATCCGGAGAGGTCCACCACCGAGTAGCGCCCCGTTGAAGATAGGGTGTTACATATGTAACCATTATAATTTTTTGTGGTTGAATATTACATCATATTTTAGATATTTTGTAATCCACTAAAACTATATTAGGCTCGCTTCATATCATATGATATTTATTTTATTATATTTTATCTTTTAATTAGTCAAGTATTTTAATCTTTCATGTAAAATTAATATTATATCTACTATATTTTAATTTTTTAAACAAATAAAAAAATTTACTATCCTAATAAACTCATACTAAAAATAAAAACCATACGAAATAGTACATAATTGTGAATGAAAAATATTAATAATTACATGTTTAAGCTATTTTTCACAAGAAAGATATTTTTATTTATTTTGCTATCTTTTTCTTTAAATTAGGTATTTTATTATGATAGATTTTATCTTCTTAAAGTTGGTAATTGATAGCTTGCATTTAGGTATAGTTTAGGATGCATATTTATTTTTATTTTAAATACTGGAGTGGGGAATTGGAATATTCTCGTTGCATATCTCCGGGCTCCTACTTGCCTCCAATTGATGTCAATTACTGTGGAGTCTGGACCATGACCTGGGGGCGGGTTTAAATCAGTCGGGGGTGTTGTCTACCAAGTCTGTCATGAGTTTGATTCGCCAAGGTCAAGTTCAACCCGCCAACAATTTCCCCTGGAAACTGGTGTGGTCCATTCTTGGCGAACAGTGCTGCCTGCCCTCAGGGTTGCCCTGCTATTGTGTCTGAGTTGCATATGCTGCGCGATTGTGATCCTATTAAAGATGCGTGGCTTGCATTATATGCCAATAACAGCCCAGCTGATTTCTTCACAAGTCAGAGTTTGGAGGATTGGATCACTACTCCTCTGCCAAGTATGAATCGGGAGTCGACATATTTTGCTAATATGGTGTGGTATATTTGGAATAAGTTGGTATTTGACAATGTGGATGACCACCTTCGTATCACATCTACGGTCACGAATGCATACTGGGAGGCGGGCAATTTGAACCCGGTTATGTCCAGCCAACAGGGTTCCAATGATCTGAATCTGAGCACAATGGCTTAAATTAAATGTAGATGGCTGCTCCAAGGGTCTGGCCGGAGGTGGTGGTGTCTTTCGTGACAATACTGGTAGATTTGTTCAAGGCTACATGTTCTCTTGTGGCTCCTGTCTTGCACTTGCAGCACAACTTAAAGCAATTTAAAATCAGGTTTAAGTTTTACTTCCTTTACTTCTCCGCCTGAGGAGATTAAGAATTTACTTATGGATGATTTTTGTAGCCTTTGATAGGCATGCCTAATTTTTAATATATCTCGCAGGGGCCTTTAGCCCTGTTTCATGATCAAAATATAAAATAAAATAAAGTGCATCACTTTGCCAATTCTTTGTTGCGCCCCTAAATTGTAATGATATGTGTTAATTCTTAATTCATAAGTGTGAGTTATAATCATTCATTTAATAATACAAATATTTTCTTGAGGTTAGGGAAGACCTACAAAAAGAGTGGTCATAGGGTGATCCCACCCGAAAATCCGACCTAAACCGTCCAAAAATTTTAGGGTCAAGATCCGAAAATTTAAATTTGAAACTCGAAATAAACCGAATCCGATAGACCCGAAACCCATTGGGTTGAAATCCGAAAACTCGTTGAGTTGATCCGATTTGCTATATTTTCATAATATATATAAATTATTTAAAAATTTTTAATATAGTTTATTGTTGAAATATATAAAAATAAAAGATTATTAGTAAATATTATTATTTAAAAAAATAATATTTTAATAATTGTAAAAAACTCGATTTTCTTCACTTGTTAGGACGACGCAACCCGCCCGAAAATTCGCAACGGCCCGACACGATTTGACCCATGACCCGTCACGACCCAAACCTAACTCAACCCAAGCCTAAATGACCCGACCTGAATCCGACCCGACTCATAGGTCTACCTAGAAACCATCTTATATCACATTTTCGTTATTGGTTTTCAAACCGATGTTTTAGGATCCATTCGGATGCATCAAATTATTATATAGAAAATAGATCATGTGAAATGAACACTATGGAGAGAAATGAGAATGAATCTCAACCCTCTATTTCGGGTAGATTAAAGGCTTAGATTGTGCGCGCGTGTGTAAAAAATTTATACCTCCGATGATGTAAATTTATATGAGCGATTGTGCATTTTCATCATACCCGATTATGCATTCTTATCTTACCCGACTGTGCATTTTCACGTTACTCGACTATATATGACCTTTTTCATGTGAGTGTGCAATACAATGGGTGTAACGACTGTGCATTTTCATCATACCAGACTATTTATATATTCATATCTAATTCGATTGTGCATTTCACATTACCCGATTGTGTATGAGGTGTGCATGATGGTCTTAGAATGAGCGTGCATAACTTGTACATAATGTTGTTATTGATTGTGAATTACCTTTTTCAAATGGATTTTCATGATGAACTTATAATTAATATGGTTTGCACACTTAATTACAATAGTATACACATTAAATTACAAGAATGTATACATTTACTAACAAAATAATGCACAGTCACATGCAATACGATGCACAATTGGTGAACAAGTCATAAACACTTTGTTTAGAAATCTATGCACATTCACTTACAAAATAATATGTAGTCACTTACAATGTAATGCACAATTGCTAACAAGATAATGCACAATCACATGAAATTCAATGCATTCTTTAGTGAAAAATGTATACAAAATCATTGGTGTTGGATCTGGATGTGTTAGTAACAATGCAAGGAACTAGCAATGTTCCTTGGACAACAGAAATATTAATGAAATAGAAACACAATATTTAGACAAGAAAACATTCTGTCCGACCAACAAGTCGTAGAAAGAAAAACCTCTACCCCTGAGACTCATTCTCAGAGGATTTCAATAAAACACTTATATATTAAGTTTAAACGATTATAAGGCAAGTCAAGTTCCTTGGTAACTAAGGCACCCACCAAAGTTTAACCAACTCACCCTCTTCTACCCTAAACGTAAACCTAAACAATAAGTGAACTACCAACCTGAGTACTCACACCAACGTGGATTCTTAATTGGAAAAAGCCACACCAACACGAACACTTGAAAAGCTCTCTCTTCTAGTTCGTCGTCAACCACACTCTAACCCTAGCTAAACCACCGAGTCTGATCTCAATCACAACTCTTACCTAATTGTGATGATATTCCACTCGACAGATTCCACAAAAATAGGATTAAAAATACAAAATATTCTATATCCTCAACCAATCGGATACTTGCCATAACCGATTGATCTCATATTTCCTTGATAATATTGTAACACCCCCTTCCTACCCTGGAGGTATTACCGCCAATAACCCCGATTAAAACTAAACCGAAGCTACCCAAGACTTTAAACTAATTGAACAAACTAAAAATCCAAAAGCTGGAGTCATTTAAAATAGAAATATGAAAATGGAAGACCACAAAATGTTGTAAAAGAACTTAATCTTTATTACTTTATAACTCTAACTTTACAAACGTTACAGCGGAATAAATACAAATGGTCTTATAACAATATTAGCTTTTATGACAAGTAGATAGAACAAAGCCTTTAGTATGTAAGCTCTTAATTTCTTCTTTCCCAACATAGCTTTGTAGTGAGTGGCCCAACCATAAACTTCGCTCCAACACAACTTTTAGAAACTTTTCTTCAGCTTCTTGATCCACTTCTCAAATCAACTTCCAATAATTATCTGATGTGTCGTATACAACGGTGGACACCAGCCGACCATGCAATTGAATAAGGTGGTCGGGTTAGTCTAATGAAAGACTAAGCAAGTGGAGAAACTGAATGGTTCCTATGGTAGTGACTAAACATATTGACATCGTAATCCGAATAACAACCGGTCGATGATCCAACAGTTAGCAGTCCCATAGAGGATAAGAATGAGGCATGCATATTCATGTAACACCCCTATTTTACAACATTGGGTATTACCGCCAGTGACCTCAGACTTTACCGTCCAAAGTCACCCAAGGCTTTTAGAATGATATAGAACAATTAAAATGCGGAATAAGACATAATACATAAATCGGAAAACATGCTCCCGAAGGAGACTTAGTTCATTACAAAATATCTTACATTGTCTTTAGCTTAACGATTAATTGAAAACAAACACCAATCCATCATGTTTCGGGGATAGAGAAATATTAAAACTAAAACGGAAATAAAAATACATCTTGAGTGGTCTTGACTTCCTTCACCTTCCTTCACTTCGCCTTGCTATGGTTTCCTGAATCTGACATAATTCGCGAGGGGCGATAGAATGCCAGGCAAACATGCGGAAAGAAGAATTAGTCTAGGAGACTAAGCGAGAGGGATTAGAACTTCCCGAGGGTACTTTGGTAATTTTAACTTATCGGTATAAATGAGAGGATAAAGGGGTTGTGTTTACGACGGCTTGACTATGTGGAGCTAAGATACGAGAATTTACGATAGCATATTCCGAAATGGGATAGCTTGAAGAGCAAGAGAAGTACTACTAGATTGTAGTCTTCTTTAGAGTAGAAGGTATGTTGGGAACTTTCATTTATTCAATCAAATCAAATACCACTCACGCCCGTAATGAACCGAGGGCCGGATCGGTCGTTAGAGACCGGTCCGATCTAGTCATTTTAGTTGTGCTTTAGCACTTATCTTATTTAGTGGTAAAGACATTCGCTTTCCATTTATGATTTAAAGAGTATGTGGTGGGACACGGATAATCCGAGCCACCCGAGGGAAAACTCCGTTTCCCGTCACTTAGCTAGAGTGCGCTCATCCCTCCTTGCAATCGGAGCGGATGGGATCATGATCCCGAAAGTCGTACTTCAAACGCGTAGGCACTTACGACTTAGTGGGGTTATGTAGAGGCGTTGGCTAGCCCACGCCCCTCACTAGTTCGACATCGATCTCGAAACGAGATCGTAACAATCAAGATAGTAACCATACTAGCATAAATACTCCTATCAAGGGATATATAAAGCAATCTATGCTAACAATAGTCGTTATTTCTAACAATCGATATTTCCTAGATTCGTTCTTATTTAAGCATACAAGTTATTCCCAACATCGAGTAATAGTATAAAGACGGATTAAAAGGGCACAAGGGGAAATTCCACTTGCCTTAGCGTAACCGAGTTTAGCAACAAGCTTTTGACGAAAGTTAGGCGAGTTCCTACTATGAGCGATGATTCCGACCTAGTGATATAGAATTTACGAAAAAGCTCAAAACACGATTTTTACTTTTAGAGTTCGAAATACCTCTTATACTATTTATAAGAGAGTTTACGTTTCTAAATTATTATAATAATAATTTAGAAAATGATTTTCCTAAAATAATAATATTCCGTTATTATTATTTTAGCTTTGGTAATATCCTTATTATTCCGAAAATATCTTTATTAAAATAATTATCAATTTAAATACTTTAAAATAAATTGTATTTATTCCCACTATTCTTATTATCTAAAAATATCATACTCCTAGTTCCTTACTTAGAAGTTTCCAAAAATAGGATTTCCTAATTTGCTTGATTAGGTAACTTACTATTATTTACTATATGTTACACTATCTTTATTTATAATATTTCTAGAATCCTTTTTATTTTATAAAGTCTATAGAGATATTCTCTTATCTTGTATAACATATAAATTCCTCCCTTATTGAATTCTCACCTTATGATCATACTATTATTTTAATATTTTTAATTTGTAAACTAATATTTTCCTTATATTCGAAGGTTTTTCTTTTTCCAACAATTCATTTATTCTATAATTATCTTAGAATATTTGTAATATTCTACTTAATATACTACATTCACAACTTTGATCTATTTCCAAAATTCTTTTATACTTTAAGATCCATAAAACTTCTTTGATCATAATCATATAACATGATATATTATAGTTATTAACATAGAATCTTTTCTATTTTGATTTCTTTTCCAAGCAAGACTCTAATAATATTTCTTATTTAATATTCACATGCTAGTAACATATTTTATCCTATTTTTTTTTCTACTTTAAAATTTCTATATTATAAATATTATATGCCATGCAAGACTTTTCTCTACTTGAACTTTTATTATAAATCTTTGAAAATATGGTATTATTTTTATTGTACAAGCTTTTGATTTATAAGGTCATAAAATCATATCCTCTTTTGTATAAAAATACATGCATGATGTTTCTCAACCTTTTATTTTGATCTAAGGTAAGATAATGCTAAATATGGACTTTTCGTACCATACTAATTTTATTTCATCTATTTATATCTTGTAATAGCATGCATTTAATATTTTCATGAATATAATTACTTATTTTTATTTCTCTTAAGTTACTATGGTAAAAACATATAGTTTCTAGTTTTTCCTCAACTAACAAGATCTTCCAACAATATTTTTATTTCTTATTTCCTTAAATAAATTGCAATAATCCATAAAACTTTATAAATTTATAAATACATAAATTAGATAGATAAGATTTAGGATAGAATTTTATACTTTCTGTATTCTGTTTTACAGAACACTGGAGAGGGAGGGCAGGGGAGGTGCTCGGCGGCAGGGCGGCACGGCGAAGGGCGGCGGCGGCTCCGGCGTCTCCGGCGTGGCGGCGGCGGTCGACCGGCGGTCCAGCAGTGGCGGCCCGGTGGTGGTTCGGTGGCTCCAAAGGAAGAAAATAGGAATTTTGTGGTGTTTCTATGTGTTTGAATGGATGAATAACTTAGAGAAAGTGGCTGATTTTTGAATGCTTCTAGTGGCACAATTGGTAGATAGAGTAGAAGGAGAAGCAAAGGCTTGAAGGAGAGCTTGAAGGAGGGCTTTTATAGACAATTTTGGGAGTGTCATCAATCTATGGCAATGGAAGATGACCAATGGAGGAGGGGAAGAAGGCCATGCATAGGGCAATAGTGTGCTTCTTCCATGGTGATGCAAGGTGATGCTTCAAGTTGAGTCAAGCAAGCAAAGAGGAGGTGGAGAAGACATGCATTGGAGAAGGGTCTCATCTTACGTAACTCACATCAGACATAGTCTGATGTCTATTTTTTTTTGTAAGAGAAGAAGATTAAATTGGTTTAAGTTGATTAGAATGGTGTGGTGTAGTAAGAAAGTGCAATTGGTCTAGTGGTTGAGAGTGTGGGGCGTGTGAGGGGAGGATGCAAGAGATCTCGGGTTCAAATCCCGGCTCTTGCATTCTTTTTGCAAGACTTTGTAATGTGATTTTTAAGCCTTTATGTATTTTTATTTTATGAATAAAAATTCACTTCTAAATCATCATTTTTAGTCGATGTTTTCTTAAATAAAATCCTCACTTATTAAATTATCTCCCTCGAGTATTTATTTCGAGTTTTCGACTAAGATCTTTGTATTGTTAAATTTTTTTTTTCCAAAAGTATAGTAGACTTTTATTCGATTAAAACCCTCTTTTTAATTTAGAGAAAAATAATTGATAATAAACTTTATATTATAAAAGCTTGGAATATCGCGGATATTACAATTCAAGAGATAGGACACCACAACTTGTGGTTCCTTTGCGAAACATGAACAATTGTTGGGAACTCATGTTAATCACATAACATTTTGAAAAGCCTCTATCGACTAATCTGATTGACTTAATCAAAGTTTGATTAAGAATCATTCATAACCGGAAGCAAGAATGGTTATCGAATAGACTAACCACCCGGGTATATTAATGTGTCTAACACACTTATCTTATATTACTTCCAAAACTTTTCACAAACATGTTGGTAACTTTTAATCGGCTTAAACTGCTGAGAATCCACATGTACATGGTGACGTCAAGATGAGAGGGATTATTTCATCCATGATCATTAACGAACACCTAGTACCAATTGCACTTAGCTAGAGTGCATAAACACCTCCTCTAGCATTGAGCGAGGCATGAGTCATGACCCGAATATTGGGATATGATAGCGAACTAAACCTCCAAATATAGACTGTGTTATAAAGAGGTCATCGGAGACTCGGCTCCTACCCCTGAAACTAACTTACTTCACAATAATGTCTCTGCATGAGACAACATACAAGGTCACACATAACGGACCTAAATCCATTTCTAGCGCGAAACTGAATAACTAACAATATGGTCATTATTTCTAACAAATATAACAACCTATCATATTTTATTAAGCACATAAGTTGTTCCCAACACAAATATTAAATGGGATTCAATTCTTCATTTAATAATATTAATATAAGAGAGAACCGTCCACTTTATACGAGATATCTCCAATTAAAGAGATTAGTTTCATCTCGAACAACGTGCATCCAAGACTCGAGCTCGGGTTGTACCGGAAAAGAATAGAGAAATAGATTATAACCAATTTATTTCCGTTTCAAGATCAACTACTACAAAATATTATATCCTTATAATAATTTGTCAAACACTTGCTTGACATAATCCGGCTTTATAACTTAACCAATAGCAAGATCAATAAATCACGCTTTACGAGATGTAATACGAAAATCCAACCTTGAATGATCTTATCCTAAAATCATTCTATAATATAAGTCAAGCTCGAAAGACGAAAATTACCTAGCAATACGCTTTCGGGATTTGCTTGCACGCAAATCGAGGTGGCACGCAAAACGAGGTAACATGTGATTCAAGACGATCCATCGGAATCCATGACACGTATACCGAGGTAAACCGTGTCCACACACTTTTCCTTCTTTCTTTCCCCTTTTCTTTTCACTTTAATCCACATAAAAGCTCGGAAAACAGTGAGCGACGAGCTAACTTCGCCAATGTCTAGTGACTTCGTTTGACATCCGTTTTGGGCGATTCAAGCGACAATTAGAATTCCTAATTACCATCTTCCTTCTGTTGGCAATGTATGTTTAATTAGTCAAAGCAAGCCGGAGAACGGAGGTGATAAAAACAGCTCGTGGTCATCACGAAAGCTGAAGTTGAAAAACTAGGTTTGTTGAGCCATCTTTGTCTACTTGTGGAGGCGACACAAGGCATAGGGTGGCGCGACTATAAGAGATAGTGGAAAACCCACGTTTCCACCTTAAAACTGTTGGCAACGGCTTCGATATTGGTTGCCGGAAGAAGGAGAACAAAGGCGACGAAAATCACTCGCCGAAGCCGAAATTTCTGGGTAAAAGTAACCAGCAGCAAAGCTGGCCGTGAAGGCATGTTTCCTCATCTACCTACTGTCGGCGGTGGAGACCGAATAGGTGACCGGAAGGCTACGAACGAGGCCCATGAATATCCTTCGTCACCAACATCTGAAAATTTAGAAATTTCAATACCCGATCTGTTTTGGTGGATTTCGACCCCATTCTTGAAGGCCTTCCCCCAAATTAATTGAGGGCTTTTGTAGAACACTTAATCCTCGACATTTAGAGACTTGAATCACGATTTTTGGTTAAGAAACAAACCCACAATCAAATTTTAAAGTTTGGGGTGTTTTAGGTCAAAACCGAGAACGATGAAATCGGGATTGTTCTCGTATAAAACCGAGCAAATTCTGATCAATCCTCCTTATCATATCCAATGTCTCTCTTATCCCCTCCTTGCCATGCCCATGCCGGAGCTACCTACCACGCGTCTGTCGGGTTGAAAAACGAACTGATGCGGGGCACTTAAGGGATGTGCGACGAGGATGGGCTACTCCAGGTAGGCTAGGGAGGTGGCAGGGCGGTGACGAAGTCATGATGCCGGTGTGACGAAGGCAGCGCAACCTTTTAGGCTCGGACCAGAACTGTTCACACGCAAGGTAGGGAAGAAGGGCAAGAAAGAAAGAAACGAAAAACTTGGGCCGAAAAACGTAATATAAACAAATAATGTTCCATAAGAGGTTTTGAGTTCGAAACTCACCTCTAATCCTTTATTTTTGCTTCTCTTTCTTTTCCTTTATGCCTTAAGACTTACTCCAAAGAAATCCATCTTATTATTTTACATATGTAACTTTCTATTTTTTCACTAAATACAATTTAACTCGCAATAATTTATTCATAAGAATAAATTTTATTTTTGCAAGTTTTATCCATTTATAGCGGATTTAAATTAAGTGTAATCCTTCACTTGTATAGAGAAATTGATAGATAAGCCATTCTTCTATATGGATTCTATGGAATAAGCAAACTGTAAGGTGCAATGCTATGGCTTGTGGAATAAGCATTTGTACTCGGAAATATATTTTACTCGGAAATATATTTTACTTTTGGCTGACTTCAGAAATAAAAGAACGCAAATTATTAGCAAATACAAACCATGCAATATTAGAAGCACACGATTTAAAGTGGTGTCATCCCTTCTACATGTTTTGGTTGGAGTCGTCTCTTCTACATTTTCCTTTTCAATCATGCGTTTTTCATTTTATTTCATTTCATCATAACTAAGAAAAACAATAAACACAAGCAAAGACTAGTACCGTTCTATTGTATCTAAAAAATATACTTTATTTCAATATTTAAGTTAGACGGGCAATTTGTTTTGTAGGATTGTTCAATTTAAATGTTCACATAAAGTAGAATAGAGAGAGCACAAGCGGCTAAAACACACGCACAAAAACCACACAAATCCAACGACCCACACTCTACTACTTTCGTTTTTTTTGGAGGTTTAAATAATTCAATTCTTCCCACTATCTCTGATTCATAGATTCACTAGATACATATCCACAGAAAATGTCAATTGCTTCCACCAACGTCCGGTTACTTGACCCGCCGTTTCTGGAGGATTCTCCCCGTCCGTCCTCTTGCCCGTTTCGTCCACCACCAGGTTTCCGCTGCCTCTTCTACCGCCATCATCGACACCCTTGTGGTACGACGTCGTTTCTCTGCTCCTTACTATACAATACTAGATTCTTAGCTCTTATGAGCTGGCAATTGGTAACGGGGTATTCCCTGGGTTCTATCTTTAAAGCTCTTTTCAGTTTTTTATCAAGATTATGATAATCCAATCGAAACTGATTTGTGATTTCAAGTGTCCTTGTGGAATTGGAAAAACTCGGGTTGCAATAGGTTGCTTTGGATTTCAATAATTCATCGTTATTTGAGTATTCAATTTTGTGATGCCAAATTCTAATTTCACCTTGTTTTTTTAGGAACCAATTTCAGCTGTAAAAGGAGTAGATTCTAGAGCTAATGTATTAGCATGCCCTATTTGCTATGATCAAGTGACTTGGAGTGGAAATTCAAGTCTATCAGTGTATGTTTTTTATTCTTAAATCAAAAGTCTCTTTTTTCACGTTATATATAACATCCCTTGATTGTGATGGTTCAACGGTTCCTGTTTTGCTAGAGAATCTGTTCAAGGTACAAGTCTACAATGTAATACTTGCAAGAAGAGTTATTACACCACTGAAGCTCATTTTGATCTCACAATTGCCAGTGGAGCAAAGAGTTATGTTGAATCTAAGCCACTTTCCACTGAATTCTTCAGGTTCTTGCTTGTCAGAAGCTTGTTATCTGGGTTCTTAGTTAAATTAGTAGTCTAATTCTTCAATCTAATGTATGGTCTTCTGTAGTTGACTATGATTCTATAATATTTGTTCATGACTTGCAATAGGACTCCTTTCATGGGGTTTCTGTATGAGAGGGGATGGCGTCAAAGTTTTGGTTATGGTGGTTACCCGGGTGCAGACAAGGAGGTAATCTATGCAAAAATTCTTGAAATATAATCTTGATATGTTCTTTGTATTAACTATGTTTGATGATGGTGAGACAAATAAACCATATCTATGAACACTTGATTGCCTCTTTCATTAGATATTTTAAGATGGGTAATTGATTTTTGACCCCATGATTCATGTGACTTCATAGCTCATATATTCTGATAGTTGTTGTTTTGAAGTTTTCTGAGGATATTAATTAATCATGTAATGGTCTTGGCTACAGTTTGAAATGGCCAAAGACTATTTTCGGCCAGTTTTAGGTGGAACTGTAATCGATGCTAGCTGTGGGAGCGGTTTGTTCGCAAGACGTTTTGCCAAGAGCCGATTGTTTTCTCTTGTAATCGCTCTTGATTACTCAGAGTCAATGTTGCAACAATGTTTGGGATTCATCAAGGAAGATCCAGGATTTCCCAAAGAGTAAGAAATTTGCTTCTTAACTTTGTACTTTGTATTGCATATTTCTTAGATCTTTGGAGATTTTGTGAACAACTTTTTTCTTTCTATAGAAATACAAATTATAACTTGCTTAGTATTTCTTTCCCGTCAAAAATACAATTCTTTTTGATATTTCATTTTCAGGAACTTAACTCTGGTCAGAGCTGATATAGCCAGACTTCCATTTGTTTCCGGCTCCATTGATGCAGTGCATGCTGGTGCAGCATTACACTGTTGGCCTTCTCCTTCTGCTGCTGTAAGATCTAACATACCTTAAAAGGGGTAGATTCTTATCATAAGTTGAATTTGTTATGGATCCTGATATGCAGAATTTGAATATTTTTTCTCAAAGAACTCTACTACATGAAAGAGTTAGCATTTCGCTATTGAATTCCCAATTTGAAGTACTGCTGTTTTGTAGATAGCTGAGATAAGCCGAATATTAAAACCCGGAGGAGTATTTGTTGCTACAACTATAGTAGCAGATGGCGCCGTTTCATTGATACCTTTCTTGCAGTATTTCCGCGAGGTAAATTGTGTTAATAAATATGCTAACCATCTACTTCCTAGATATTGCTAAATCATCATCAATCTGACTTCAATAAAAATTTTGGTGTTGTGTTGTAGTCTATGGTGCAACTTTCAGGCGGTCGATTGTATCTGTCTGAAAAGGAGCTGGAAGATCTCTGTAGAAGTCGTGGTTTAGTCGATTTTACTTGCGTGAGGAACAGATTCTTCATTATGATATGTGCTAGAAAGCCAACTTAAGCAAATGCAGAGTTAGTGCGTTGAAAGAATATGGAACTCTGCTATTATGGTGTTGATATATTGTTGGTATAAATAATAAATATACATGTGAAGAAACAATTTACTTCATACTTTGATGTATAAAGAAATTGATAGATAAGCCATTCTTCTGTATGGATTCTATGGAATAAGCAAACTGTAAGGTGCATTGCTATGGCTTGTGGAATAAGCATTTCTAATCGGAAATATATTTTACTTTTGGCTGACTTCAGAAATAAAAGAACGCAAATTATTAGCAAATACAAACCATGCAATATTAGAAGCACAAGATTTAAAGTGGTGTCATCCCTTCTACATATTTTGGTTGGAGTCGTCTCTTCTACATTCTTTTCAATCATGCGTTTTTCATTTTATTTCATTTCATCATAACTAAGAAAAACAGTGAACACAAGCAAAGACTAGTACCGTTTTATTGTATCCAAAAAAATATACTTTATTTCAATATATAAGTTTTTTGGGTAAGATTTAGGGTAGCCAAGACTATTGGACTAGCCTAGAGTATAACTGGTTACGAACCAGTTTTAAAGAGAAAGACATCATGCATAAGTGTTGAGGCCTTAACCGGCCGAACCATGCGCAGTTCGCACCGACATCTCATATTATGTATTTATGCTCACTAAATTTGCTATTTTTTTCCATTAGAAAGAATTCCATCAAAATTGGTTTTGAGTGGGGGATTGCAAAAGGCTAATCAAATGGGCTTTTTTGTTCTAAGCCCATGGGCCTCTAATGCCGGTCATCTTCTCAATTTGCAACAGCAGGAGAAAAACCACGAAACCCTAATTTTCCCCGCAATGCATTTCCCGCCCAATTCATCTACACTCGTCAATTTTCCAGTCGAACTTGGACGAACTGATTCATCGGCGGCGAATTGCGCAGTGAGATACGAATATGATTTGCAGCAGTATTTGCAGAAAAGCCCCTTTCGCTTTCCCTTGGCAATCGTTCAGGTTTAGCCATTTCGAACCAACACTTCCTTTCGATTCCCATGTCCGTTTCTCTTTTCCTCCCTCCTATTACTACTACTATTCATCATCCGCTACCTCCCGGAAAAGCTGCCACCCGTTGTCCGATTACTTGATTGATCGCCACCAATTCTCCGTTGCTGTCGCTTCGAAGGTCTTCAACCAAATTTCACGTTCAGACAACTTCGAGGAGTCCGCCGATTCGAATCTCAGCTGGCTTAAGGATATTGGATTCTCGCAGAGTCAGATAGAGTCTGTGGTTTCTTGAAGCCGAAATACCAAGTCTTTAAAGATTTAGGATTTCAAACCGATGATTTCGTCGAGATAACCTTCATTGATCCTTGGCTTCTAATTAACCGAGCCGCCAATCGAATTTCGAATTCGCTTGTGGCGCTGAAGACCGTTTTGGGATCGGTGGAAGGCATTATGCGATTGCTCAAGAAATGCACATGGTTCCTGAAAAGCGATTTGAATAAGAGCTTCCTGGTAAACATCGAGTTCTTGCACAAGGATTGCGGGGTTCGCCCGTTGCAGATTAAACGATTCCTCTTTAATTTCCCTAGGCTCTTCCTGAAACAACCGAAGTTTATAAGGAGCATTGTACAGAGAGTAGACGAGATGAATTTTGGGGATAGGAGCTCCGGGATGTTCCTACATGCTGTTCGGGCCATGTCGTCGATGACTCTAGAGAAATGGGAGGCAAAGCTCAAGCTTTTCCAGAGCTTGGGGCTGTCGGAGGAAGATATCGCCAGCATTTTCAGGAGTTCGCCACAGGTCAGCATTTGAATGTATCAGAGAAGGGTGGTCTGTCAGTTATAGACTTATAGTTAGGCATCCAACTTTGCTTTTGTTCAGCGTGGAGAAGAGGATTAAACCCCGGATGCAGGTGTTAGATGTGCTCTTGGCGAAGAATCTAATTCGAAAGAGGCCTAGTTTGCCAGTTCTGTGCAAGATGAGCAACCGCGATTTTTCAGGTAAATATGTGATTCCTTACTCTGATGTGATTGGTAAAACTCAGATGCTTGACAAATTACAGTAGGTTGTAATGCTTCTATAGATCTATTTGTTTTTTTTTTGGGTCTGAAATGTACTAATAAGTGTTTGGAATGTAAGAAACGAAGAGAATGTGGGAAAGTTCATGGATGGATATTTTGTGTGGATAGTAAAGAGAACTTGTTCATTTGTTCATCCTCTTTTAAAAATCAGTACAGCTACAGATAGAAGTAAGAACAATGAACCACTAATGATGATATTCAATATTACTTCAAATTGATTGCTCTTCTTCACTGAGCACCTAGCTTTGTGGTTATAAGATTTGATACTAGGCAGTGCTCCTCCTAAAACATCTACCTTGAAAATCGCCCGCTGTATGAAAAAGTAACATCTACTGATCTACCTGAAAATGTTTGCCATATAGAAAACTAAGTCCGAACTCTGTGCATTAATGCTTGTATAGTTTTGTTTTTCCTTCCTCTATCTTCTTGAGTTTGGAAGAATGTCTGAAACATAATTGAAATAATGAGTCCGCTGATATGTGAAGCGTTTCAATTTCCATTGGTTACTAAGAGCACCCCCATTCGGGGTCTCTAGCATGGTCCCAAAAAAAAAAGGAAAATTAAAAACAAATGCAAAATGAGTGAGGGACGTCCCTCATAAGAGGGACTTTGAGAGCCCTTGAGGGACGCACACGTGGCGCACACAGATTGGCTTATATTCTACTCGTTGGATGCGCGTCACGTGTCATGATCTGGACGGATAGGATTTAATAATAATAAATATATATAAAAACATAAATCTTGATTTATTTACTTAATTTTTTGTGTTTTTAAATTATTCTTTTTTTTTAAAATGCATAAAATTAAATTCTCTATCTATAGAAATCCATTTTGTATATGTTTTGCATAACAATTATAGATATAAATAAAAGGTGAATATAGTTAGTGTAATAATTTATATTTCTTCTACCAAAAAATAATGATTCATATTAAAATCATATGTCCTCAATATATACACATATTTTTTAAATCCTTTTCAATAAAAAACTATTTTTTTTTCTATATATAGGGTCATTTTCCTATCTCAACCCACACAAAAATATATTCACACTTCAAAGTTCCAACTCTTTCTTTCTATCTTTCCTTTATGGATCCAACTGATCCATTTCATTTTTCTGGAAATTTAATGGATCTCCTCAATGATCAACAAACTGAAAACACTTCGGATTATTTCTCTCCAACTCCAAACTCAACCCAAACGAGTCCACCACTTGAAATTCCACAATATAGCACCCAATATGGCCTTCATGTGGGGGTTAATGAGCCAACTCTAGGCAAAAACACAACCAATCGTAGAGAAGCCAGACCCAATTGGAGTCCTCCTGAGGACATTGTTCTTATTAGTGCATGGTTAAATACAAGTAAGGATCCAATTGTAGGTAATGACCAAAAAGCAGCTGCTTTTTGGAAGAGAGTTGCAAACTACTACCGGCAAAGTCCTGCAACTGCAAACCTACCAACACGAGAAGCAAAAGCGTGCAAGCAGAGATGGCATAAGATAAATGGTGATGTCTCCAAGTTTGTTGGAGACTACGATCAAGCATGCAAAATGAGGACTAGTGGCCAATCCGAGGATGATGTCCTCAAAGAAGCTTATAACATCTTCTTCTCCGATGGAGGGAAGAGGTTCACTCTTGAACATGCATGGAGGGAGCTCCGAAATGATAGAAAATGGTGTAGCACTATCAGTCCAAATTCTGAAAGTGGAGGAAGCTCAAAGAGAACAAAGCTAAATGAAGGTGGCATGTATTCTTCAAGCTCTAATGCAGAGAGCCCGATCAATTTGGATGATGTACAAGAGCAAACTATGGCTCGTCCTCCTGGTGTAAAGGCGTCAAAGAACAAAGGGAAGAAGATTGCTGCAAAAACATCGAAAGAAGAAAAGGAGGCCAGTTCTTGGTCAAGACTTCAGAGCATATTTGCCATGAAGGAGCAAGACAAAGAGGAACGGAGTAAATTTGCAAGGATGGAATTGCTTAATAGCCTTATTCTGAGATCAAGTTCACTTTCAGAAAAAGAAGAAGCATTGAAGAGTAAGCTCCTTGATGAGATGATGTAATCCTTACGGTAATCTTCCATGGCAAGTATCCTTTTAAGTTAGTTGTTTGTTTGTTTTCATGTGTTATGCTTATTGTAACGTAAGATGTTGTTATCCTTAATTAAGGTCATGGACCATTTGTAATGTTGTATTATGTAATGTAATGCCATGGTTATGTGTTATGTAACGTCACTATTATTAGTGTGTTTATGCAATCTCTATCAAATTCAAAATATAAATCTCTGCACACAAACACTATTTGATTCTTTTGAAAAGTAAGACAAATCAAATCAAATTTAAAAAATGAATCTCTACATAAATACTATTTACCTCTTCTGAAAACGAATCTCTGCAAACACTATTTACCTCTCTGAAAAGTTAGAAAAATCAAATCAAATTCAAAAAACGAATCTCTGCAAAAGCACTATTCACCTCTTCTGAAAAGTAAGAAAAATCAAATCAAATTCAAAAAAACGAATCTTTTCACAAGCACTATCTACATTAAGAAGAAGCCTTGACCACTATAAAATGATATCATCTCTTTCGTAACTCATTGCATACATATCCAACACTCCAAACATACTTTCTTACTCAAAATGTCAAATCCAATCCAAAATCCATTCAGATCTTCATTAGATCAAGAAATTGATAGAGCATTCGATGAAGAGTGCGATACAATGATTGATGAGTGGATGGTTGATCATGAACGCCTCCAAGAGGCGAATAGTTCACGGCGAAGAAGTCATCGAGCTTATATTGATAGAGGCCGAGAGGAAGGGCACACCCGCTTATGGAATGATTATTTCAGCGAAGAGGCGGTGTACAAAGATGATCAATTTCGACGTCGATTCAAAATGAACAAGCCATTGTTCTTGCGCATCGTTGACCGACTATCGAACGAGGTTCGATACTTTCAACAAAGGTGAGACGCTACTGGAAGATTAGGCCTCTCTGCACTTTAAAAGTGCACTGCAGCCATACGTATGATGGCGTATGGTTGTGCTGGTGATTCAGTGGATGAATACATTCGACTTGGTGAAAGCACTGCAATCTTATGCTTAGAAAAGTTTGCAAATGGTATTATTACATTGTTTGGTGATGTCTATTTAAGAAGGCCAACATCTGAGGATCTCCAACGATTACTCCACACGGGAGAGATGCGTGGGTTTCCAGGCATGATGGGAAGCATTGATTGTATGCATTGAGAGTGGAAGAATTGCCCCACTGCATGGAAAGGGATGTATTCCCGTGGAAATGAAAAACCGACGATCGTATTGGAGGCTGTAGCATCATACGACCTTTGGATATGGCATGCATTCTTTGGAACTCCAGGTACTTGTAATGATATTAATGTTCTTGATCGTTCACCCGTTTTTGATGATATTTTGCAAGGTCGAGCTCCAGAAGTGGATTATGTTGTCAATGGGCACCAATATAAGATGGGATACTATCTCACTGATGGAATATATCCACAATGGGCTACATTTATCCAATCAATCCGACTTCCTCAAGGTCCTAAAGCGACATTATTTGCTCAAAAGCAAGAATCAGTTCGAAAGGATGTCGAACGTGCTTTTGGAGTTTTGCAATCTCGATTTTCTATAGTTCGAAAACCTGCACTTGGTTTGAATCTACAGAAAATTGGGAAGATCATGAAAGCCGCTATTATATTGCACAATATGATAGTTGAAGATGAACGAGATAAATACACTCAGTATGATGTGACTCCATTCCAAGAAGTAGATGACAATGAGAGCACACCGGTAGAATCTACGTTCTCTACACATGAACCTATCAACATGGCCACATATCTTAGTAATCGGGTTAGAATTCGTGATGTGAATGTGCACCATCAATTGAAAGTTGATTTGGTTGAGAACATATGGCAAAAGTTTGGTACGACTAGTGAAGATTAATATAATTCTACCAAAAAAAAGTAATGTTATTTTATGCTTAATTGTGTTTGTTGTATTATTTTTCATTTTCTAGTATTTTGGTGTATCTCTTTTATGAATTATCTTGTGTAATTTTATGTTTAAATATTTTGTGTAAGTGAGCAAAATACTTCTATTATCTTTTCTTAATGTTATAATTATGCTTTATTAGAAATTTAGTTATAAATTATTATAATATATTATATAGATATTATTTGGGATGTAAAATACTATTATAATATTATTTGAGAGTATAAATGTAATTTAACATAAAATAGTAAAAATTAAAAAAAAAACATGAGAGACCCATTGGGTCTCTACTAATGGAAGTACCAAAACTCACTAAGTCCCTCAAAATAAAATAACTATAAAAATATTATTATTTTAATGGTGAGAGACCCAAAGGGTCTCTCACCAATGGAGATGCCCTAAGGGCATCTCCAATAGTTTCCCCATTTTATGGGAAAGTGTGAATTTAGAGAATGTAATACAATTTTTTGCCCCAAGAGCTTCTCTATCCCTATCTCCATAATAGGGAAAGAGATAGGAAAATGAGTTTCCTTCCCTAAATTTAGAGAATTCTCTAAAAATATCTGGGGGATGCATTAGTTATATGTGTTATCTTGTCAACTTGCAATAGGTGGTATTATATTTATAATATTTTTAAAAAATATTTATATATTATAAATATCAAATTGGAGTTGGAGTAAAATTATTTTGGAGAATATGACTTTTAGTTCTCTATTTTGGAGAAATTTATAAAGAATCTATTGGGCATGCTCTAAGAGCTTAGTCGCACTTGTTGAAATGAAGCTGCCATACTGTAAATTTGGCAATAGCACACTTTTTGATTAGTTCAGTTTTCTTTGAAATCTCTCAGTTTTGCAGCTGAGAAAGAAAGTGTAAATGATGACAGGTAGTATTCACACCAATGTTATGATTGATGTATGCTACAGATTCCTCTTCAAGTATGAACATGAATTTGATGTTGTAGGTAATAATAGTATGGTGTTTTTATGGATTGAATCCTCTCATATTGACAACAGTTGCAGGCCTATCTTGGGTGCTTCAAAGTTCAATCATAATAATCTCCTCTCTAATGAAAAATTTTGCAAGAGAAGAAAAGCAATGGAGTTCATGCGGATAATTAACAGTCACTTTTGCTATGGTGGATGTTGATCCTATAATACCAACGCTGCATAATTTTGGACTTGACGAAAATCACTTCATATTCAAAAGGGCGCAATCTCTTAGAGCTTGTTTGGATTACCTCACATAATGCACTATTTTGCATTATAATGTAAAATTTTGCATTATATGCTTCATTATAATGCAAAATTTTATATTATAATTCAAAATAGGAGGTAATCCAAACAGGCTCTTAGACCTAATCAGCCCACGAAACCCAATTTGCCCCACCAAACTTTGATATACTAAAGGTCCAAAATTTAGTGGAAACACAAACTCTTCCAAAGCCCGACCCCAACTCAATTTCACATGAAGTAACTTGGTTCATAAATAAAATGATTCGAACGTGAAGTAAATTCGAAGAAGCCAGAGCCAAAACATCAAAACATCCGAATTCTAACAACAACATCGATCCAATGGACTCCCGTCAACTTGGAATCTGGGGAGTCAAATGTATACACCCTTGCCTCGAACCTAACTGGGAGGGTGTATCTGAAAATACAATGAAAAAAGATTTTTCAAGCACAACTTCCTAATTAGGCTGAGTAAGGTTCGGAGCATGAAAAAGATTTTATAAACACACTTGACTTTGTTCAATACTACTACGAGGATAATTTATGACTAGACTTGAATGATCTGAAAACCCATTTTGTTTAAAATAAAAACCAACAAGGCAACAACCCCTCAACAGCCCGAACTTGAAGTTAACACGGTATATAAGGGCCCAACTTAGAAATGACCCGATCAGAACCCGACCCGTCATGCCCGATTGTCACTTGTTCTTACCACCATTTGGTCTATATTTTTCTAGTTAACCTTGTTCATAGAACTGATGTATTGCATTATTATGAAGATTGAAGGTGGATTTGGTTTCTAGATGGTGTGGACCTGATTGATGTCGGAATTATTTGCTGGACTTTATGTGATTTGTAGGGAAACTTTTGTAAACACCTTCATGTTGCAAACTGCAATGTCGTCAAATCATCTGAATTGAAGAGGCACACTTGTGTTCCAGATCAAAGTTTATGGCACTCAATCGCATGTGATCAATTCTGCTACATACGATCTTCTATGCGATGATCATTTTTAATGGATTTTCAGTGTTGTGTCCTATAGTGCTCTTTGAATTCGTCAAGACATGAAGCACGTGATGTACAACTTGCTCATAAAATGAAAATGGATGTGAATATGTGGTTGCATAAGCATTTCACTAGGTATGGTCGAAGGAAAAAAAAAATCTAAAATTGAAATCATCTTTTTTTTTTTGGTGAGGGCACTGAGAGTCGAACCCGGGAATTTGAGATCATCTTTTACCTTTAAAAGATTATCTTCTTCCGTATATAATCTTTTTTATTCTTTTTTGCATGCTTATTTTAATAAAAAGAAAGAGACAAAGAAGCAATTGAATACAGTATGCAGTATAGCTTATAGATAGGGTAACACTTAGGTAACATGTATATAAGCTAAACCGGCAAATACAATCCCTTGTACACAAGAAACTCAATCTAAAACTCATTCACGAAAAATACATTTGAATACAGTAGAGTGTAGAGCAATGTAATTAAGGCCAGTGCCATTGACAAGTAAGACTTGTAGCTAGGCCAATAACAAATAATCACCACCACCGTGGTCATAATCACTTCCTTCAAACTTATAGCAAGGGCAATACTTTTGACCCTCCGTACTATCTTGTCCTTGATCCATGTCGTCTTGTGTAGCACTCGTACCTCGTCCTTGCATAACTCGTACTCAAACACGCGCAACCTGGAGTCATGACCCAAGCATATTGCTACCTTCCCGCCCCCGTCTCTCGAATAGAGTGCGGGAGGCGTCGTCCATTCAAACTCAAACTCAAAGGGCGTGGTAGCTATTAATAGCTTATGATCATTAATGCTTAATAGCTTGGTCCAAGACTCTTCGACACCGTACTCTTTCATTACCCAAACATCAAAAAATCTAAAGCTACCATAATCACAACAACAAAGGTGGCCATCTAATTCAGCTAGAGTTGGACTCGGATCATAATTATATGCTGCATTTGACCCGGGCAATGCTATTTCAGTAAGCCTACCACTATGCAAATCAAAAGCAGCAACTATTTGACGATGATGATCATCAGAATCTACAACCCAGTGAAGATTATCATTGAAACAGTAGGCTGCTAGACGAGAGTTATGATACACTCCCCAATGAAAAGAATCATCATAATCATAGTAATCACTTGTAGCATCAGGGGATGATTTCCAACCACCATCTCTGAAGCTATATACAAAAACTTGGGTTCTCGAAAACAATACGATATAATAATCGTTGGCAAAATGATCGTAGGCAAAGCCGTAGAGGGTGGTTGGTTCTTGTGATGCGATCTCCGGGATGACCTTGCATGATTTTCCGGTTAATAGGTCGAACACAAGAAAGTCACCGTTGGTTGTTTTAACACAAGCTCTCTTGTTCAACGACTCGAGAAGCAAACTGTCTATGTTTGTATCTCGATTAAATAACCTGTCTATTGGTACACGGCGTGGCTTCATCTTGCCGTGTTCATGATCGTTTTCGCGTAAGAAAAGGCAATACAGATTACCTTTATTGAGAAACAAGAAGGTGGATTTGTTATGATAGAGTTGAACAAACCTAGAGTTGTTGATGAGATTGTTCCATTGCTTTAAAACGCGTTTACACGCAAGTAGTGATTCCAAGGGAAGTCGAAGGAGGATTTCGATGATTAGGTCTTCGGGTAGAGAAAACTTTACCTGCAACTGGTTTCTCATCCTTAATTTGATAGGGCCGGAGACCTGAAAGAATGCCAAGAAAAAGAATTAGCTACGAATCTAACATAATATTTACAAAGGGAATATTAAAAACCATGTTGGGTTCATCTAGACTGGACGGATTAAGCGGCTGTCTCCACCGGGGGCCAGGAAATCTCAGCCAGGCGTCAACGGCAAAAAAAAAACAAGTGGAAAATTGTATCTTTCTCAATTGAGAATTAAAAGATAATATGGAACCTTGTTGAGATCTCCTCATACAAGGGTTATGGTATTTATAATAAGTGTACAAGATACAACTTAGAGAGCAAGTAATACAAGGATAAGAATAAATACAATAAGGAAACTAAATACTATACATAAGATAAGAAGATTTGATGTTATCTTTATCTTCTATCTATTACCCCCCCCCCCCCCCAACAAGCTCATGGAGGGGCACGAACATGCAGCTTGGAACACAAGTGAAGAAAACGAGTAGAACCAAGAGCCTTGGTAAATATATCAGCTATCTGTAAATCAGAACTAATATGACGAACTACCAACTCATTTGACTCCACTTTTTCACGGACAAAGTGAAAATCAATATCAATATGGCGAGATCGTCTATTAACAACTGGATTACGAGTCATGAACGTCGCACTAAGACTGTCAGAAAACAAAGTAGGAGACGAATGAGGCCGAACACGAAGATCGTGCAACAGCTGAAGTACACCGGACATCTCAGCAACCGTAGCCGAAATAGCTCTGTATTCAGCTTCCGTACTGGAACGAGCAACAACCTTTTGCTTTCTAGAAGTCCAACAAATCAGAGTATTGCCAAAGTAAATGGCAAATCCATACTGTGAGCGACAATCATCAGGATCAGAAGCCCACCCGGAATCACAATAAGCTGTAAGAGAAGCTAGAGGAGTCGGCCGTAAGCATAAAAAATGTGTCAACGTGCCCTTAAGATATCGCAATATGCGTTTGCCAGCACTCCAATGATCAGCAGTAGGGCGGTGCATATACTGACATACACGGTTAACAACAAACGAGATTTCAGGTCGAGTGATGGTGATGTATTGAAGCGCGCCAACAATGCTGCGATATAAAGTGGGATCCAAAAACGCATCACCATCAGCTTGGAGGCGAGAATGTGGCTCGGCCGGTGTCGTGATCGGTTTGGCATCTGCCATTTTGGCACGCTCAAGCAAGTCCCGAATATACTTCTGCTGACATAACTGTAATCTATCAGGAGCACGAGTAACCTCAATGCCTAAGAAATAATGAAGTGAGCCAAGATCTTTAAGAGCAAAGGCATGATTAAGACTCGTAATGAATGAGCAAATAGCGGAATCAGAATTGCCAGTGACGATCAAATCATCAACATAAACCAGCACATAGATGATAATATGATCCCGAAACAGTACAAAAAGAGAGCAATCAGACTGACAGGCATGAAACCCGAAACGAGAGAGATAGGACTTGAGCTTACTGAACCAAGCCCGAGGGGCTTGTTTTAAACCATAAAGCGCCTTGTGTAATCGACACACATAATGTGGATGAGCCGAGTCAACAAAACCTGAAGGTTGTTCCATAAAAACCTGTTCAGTTAAGTCACCATTTAAGAATGCATTATTGATATCAAGCTGTCGAATCGGCCAATTTCGAGTAAGAGCAATGGTTAAGACCAAACGAATAGTAGTGGGATGAACAACTGGACTGAAAGTATCGAAATAATCAACTCCTTCTTCTTGATGGTAACCCTTTGCAACCAATCGAGCTTTGTACCTATCAAGAGAGCCATCCGCTTTTCGCTTAATCCTGTACACCCACTTGCAACCCACAACATTAGTATTAAGAGGTCGAGGAACTAAAGACCAAGTACCAGTACCTTGTAAAGCATTGAATTCAGTTTTCATGGCAGCGATCCACTCGGGTTTGTTTTTGGCCTGATTGTAGGTTTTGGGTTCCGATTCGGGAATGGGGTCAGGCGGAAGAGGGTGTTTTGTGGCGGTGTAAGCTTTTGGTTTGAGATTTCCGGTTTGAGCTCTCGTTATCATTGGATGAGTTGAGGCATCGGTCGGGCGAAGGTGAGGGTGTTGAGCAGGTGGGTCAGGTTGTGCAGGCAGGGCTGGTGAATTAGGCGGGGCTGGGGAATGAGGCAGGGCTGGTGAATGCGGTAGGGCTGGTGAATTGTGATCAAGGGAGGAAGCTGTAGGAGGCGATTCAGATGTGGCGGAAGCGGGGTGAAAAGAAGCAAGATTATGGAGCGGCATAGGCACAGGGGAATGCTCATCAGACACGTTAGCCGACAGTTGCTGTGGAGGATCGACGGATGGCGGCGTAGGCAGAGGCGGTGGAAGATTGGAAGCCGAAGTGAGTAACTCAATCGAGACAGGTGGAACAGAGGTATCAACCGGAACAGGAGGAGATGATGGCACTGACGGAAACACAGACTCATGAAAGATGACATGACAGCTGATATACACTCGCTGAGACTCAGAATTAAAACACACATACCCTTTGTGGCTAGAACTATAACCAAGAAAGATACAAGGCATAGTTTTGAATTCCAGTTTATTTTGACGATAAGGTTCAAGATATGGAAAACACAGGCAACCAAAAGACCGTAAGAAGGAGTAATCAGGAGAGCGTTTGTACAGGCTTTCAAAAGGGGAAATATTTTTGAGAATGGGAGTTGGAGTTCTGTTGTGAAGATATATGGCAGTATGCAAGGCATGTTCCCAAAATTTTGGGGGTAATTTGGAGTGAGCTAGTAAGGTAAGGCCTTTTTCTTGGATGATTCGATTCCGGCGTTCAACCATGCCGTTTTGAGAGGGAGTGTGGGGACAAGATATGCGATGAAGAATGCCTTGAGATTTCAAGAAAGTGGATACAGTTCTGTATTCCCCACCCCAATAGGTTTGAAGAGCTTTGATTGTGGATTGAAACTGAGTTTTAACCATGGCATTAAAGAGTTGAAAATAGTGGAAAACTTGAGATTTTTGTTGCATGAAATAAATCCAGGTGAAGCGAGTGCAATCATCAACAAAGAGAACAATGTAACGACAACCATTAATAGATAAATGCGGGGCTGGACCCCAAACATCAGAATAGACTAATTCAAATGGAACAGTTTTAGAGTCATGGACAGAAGTAATAGGTAAACGAATACTTTTTCCTAAAGAACAAGATTGACATAAGAGTTTAGAATCAAAAGAAGAGACTGGTAATTTGAAACGATTAAATATAAGACGAAGGATAGGTTGACTTGGATGTCCCAGTCGATGATGCCAATGAGAAGAAGAAGTTCGCTCGCCCACCATTGCCATCCTAAATCGATCCGGCACAGCCGAGGGTAGACAGTATAGACCATTGCTAACGATTCCTTTGAGCAGTACCTGTCCCTGCTTGTCCTTAATCAAACAAAAAGTGGGGTGAAATTCAACAAAGAGATTATTGTCTTTTGTAAGTTTGGCAATACTAATTAAGTTTTTGGTCATGTTGGGAACTAATAAGACATTAGATAAATGAATAGAGGAATTTTGGAGAGACGGAATGGAAGAGTGGCCAATATGAGTTATAGGTAAAGAGGTACCGTTGCCTAAAGTGAGTTGATCATTGCCAGGATATTCTGAATCAAGCGATACTTTGTTGAGGTCACCAGTAATATGATCAGTAGACGCCGAATCAAAATACCAAGTGGAGTCCGAGTTGGATGTTTGGACTTGAGTGTGATTAGCGGCTGGAGGAGCTTGATTCAACTGCTCAAGCGGATGACGAGACGGAAAGTACTGTAAATTGAGTCGACTAAAGCAGTCCTTGGCAGTGTGATATGGACGATCACATATTTGACAAGTTTGGCGTGGTGCAGCAGAGCGAGAGTTTGAAGAATTGGTTGGATCAGTATGCTGCTGGCGAGAGTTCGAAGAGGAATTGGATCGTCCAGTGGATCTGTTCTGAGACGAGTATTGAGAGGCGTTCTGATTGCGATCAGAAGAAGGACGACGCTGATTTTCAGAGCCGCGATTCTGGGAGTAGTTAGCGGCTGGTGCAGAGGCAGTAAGCAGACGAGCCTCTTCTTGGAGACGTTCCTCCTCGAGCAGCAGATGGCCAAGCAAGTCATCGGGTGACAGCAGTTCAAAGCGGAGATTGACAGCAGCCTTGAACGGACCATACGAGGAGTCCAGGCCATGAATGATAGCAGCGACAAAGTCCTGGTCTGAAACAGGTTGTAAACAATCAGCCAGAGCATCAGCAAAGCCACGCTCTTTCTCATAGTATTCAAGCATAGAGAGTCCACCCTTCGGGAGAGTGTTCAATTGATTTTTCAGATGCATAGAACGAGCCCGGGATTGAGCCTGAAACATTTGTTCGAGCATAACCCAGGCATAACGCATGGAATCAACTTTGACAATATAGTTGAGAATTGGAGTCGAGATGGTAGTACGAACCCAGAGAAGAATATATTTGTCCCGTTGTTTCCAAGTAAGGTACTCGGGATTGGGCTCAAGGCGAGCTTCGGTTGTTTCGGTCCCCGGAATACAGATAGTCTTCATCGGATGGACACCAGAAGTCGCATGATCTTTCAACTCATACGCATCAAGAGCATCGAGAACATTGGACCGCCAAAGAGCGTAATTGGTGCGTTCGAGTTTGAACGAAAAAACAGGAAATTGAAGCCCTAATTTGGAACCAAGACCAACACCAAGCGCAGCCGAGAGGATGGAAGCGCCGCTGGTGCGAGAGGCAGCGAACGAAGACGAGGAAGCGTCGTCGGACATGGTTGCAAAAGAGAAGACCGAATGTTGAAAGAATCGGCCGAAAAAAAATCAACTTTGTTTGGATAGGATCTTTGCTCTGGATACCATAAAAGATAATATGGAACCTTGTTGAGATCTCCTCATACAAGGGTTATGGTATTTATAGTAAGTGTACAAGATACAACTTAGAGAGCAAGTAATACAAGGATAAGAATAAATACAATAAGGAAACTAAATACTATACATAAGATAAGAAGATTTGATGTTATCTTTATCTTCTATCTATTAAGAATTAAGACACTAGAATAAATAATCAATTGAGAAGGGCAAGTTCAAACCGATCAATTTTGGAGACGAAATTGTAGACTTTGACGAGGCAGAGAAGATATGCCGGCCTGATTCTGGTTCTGGTTCTAGCTGGTTCTGGATCCTGTTTGCGTTCTGGTTCGCTTTCCTAGATAGAGCTCTTTATCAGTTGACAGTTGAATGAACTTGCCCTGTTTAAAGATAGATAGCCCGCCTGATTAAAAAGAAAAGAAAAGAAAAGAAAAGATAGATAAGGCCCTCTCTAGACAAAAAAAAAAAAAAAAGAAGAAAAGAATTGACTCGTGAATCGTGATTGATCGGGGGGCTATTTAATTTTTAATTATAAGTTAATATATAGTGTATAATAAGCCTAAGATTTATTGTTTTAAAATTTACTAAAAGTTATATATTTTTTAAAATAATTTAATTTTTATAATCACTTACAACAAGATGAAACGTGTATGTATTAATTACTAGTTTGATTTTCTACTAGTCCTAATTTTTGTGCCTTGAACAAGGTTTTATAAAATAGGCAAAAATGCTTAAAATAAAATAAACTTTTATTTTGATGGTTGAAAATAACACAAACTTTAAAATAACTAGTTGTCCCCGTCGTGCCCTGCACGACTATGAATCGATATTTTTTTAGATATACTATAAAAAATATATTAATAAATAAAAATATAATATAAATAATAATTTTGAATTGGTGATTTATATAAGTTGTAAAAAAAAGCATAATTCTAAATTAAAGATTTTGATAACAAAAATGAAAATAATGGGACATTTAATATGGATTAGCAAATAAAATTGACTTGACCTATTAGGATAAGATCTCGGTATATATTATAGGATAAGATCTCGGTATATATTTATATGAGTTTTTTTGGTAAATTATATTGGAGAGTTGTTAGGATCATAAAGATATGGTAAAAAATATTTTTATATGTAAATAAATTTCCAAAAAAACATTATTGTAATCCAAAATAAAAAAAATAAAAAAATTGATAAATATTTGTAAATTATGTGGCAATATGATGTGTACAAAATATATGAGTGATATGGAAATTTTTTTACATGTGCACTATGACATGAAATATTTATAAAGACGTCTAAATTATAAGAAAATGACACGTGTAAAAATATGAGGTGGCTTAATATAGGATCGACATGTGGCGAAATCCTAGGTGGCGTAATGAGAAGGCTCCAAACCTTATTGCTTTTATATATATAGTAGATTCAAAATAAACATAAATTAAGTAAATTAGTTGTACCCGTCGTACCATGTAAGACTATGATTCGGTATTTTATAGACATTATAAATAGGATATTAATAAATAAATAAAATAATATAAAATACAATATAAGTAATTTATTGCTCATATAATGTATAGTTTTTTTAATCAATTTAAATTATTAAATTTAATGCTGAGAATGAATATATATATTATTAAGATAAAATAATTACATTTCTTTTTTTGATGATATTTCATAGATATTTAATTAAAAAAGAAGATAAAATATGAATGAAATTATATATATATCGAAATGTGGAAGAGAAGAATTAAAAAAATAATATTTAAATTAATAAATAAGATATGATAAAGTATGAAAGATAAAGATAATTTAATTATATAAAATATTTAAAATTTAATTAATTTAATTAAAGATGGAACCAAACTTATTTTGTGGTTCGATAAAGTAAAGATTAGATAAGATTAAATATTATTTTATTCATATTTTATTCCTTTAGATGTACTTAAATTTAGAGATTATCAAATATTTCAATATATTTGTTAAATATTTTATTATCTATTTTTATTAATTTTAAACATTATAAATATTTATCGTTAATTTTTTTTATAAAATAAAATAAATATATATCTGTAAATAAATTCGTCAAAAAATTATGCTAAAAGATTTATGTTGAGTTTAAAGTATTTTAAATATTTTATCTTTAATTTTAAATATTTATATAAGGAAGCTTTCAAAAGATATTGTTATACTAAATAGATATTTGTTTGATGTTAGAGATAAATTTAAATAGTTAAAAAAGAATTTAATAGATAGAAGCTATAATAATAGAAATTGATATTATTTTTTTAAATATGAGGTGGAGCCAGAATTGTTCTGGACCTTCTGATGGCTTAAAAAGGTACAACTTTAATGTATATAGATATAAATGTTACCGAAAGTTGTACAATGGTGACCGATAAGAATCTGTGACCATGGTAGCCGGTAAAAACTAAAAAAAGAAAGGATAATTACTACATTTGGGTTTGCCAATAGGGTTGGACATTATTTGTGGGTGACCGACCCACCCACTTCACCTGACCTGACCCAAATATACGGGTGGAAAACTGAAGAAAAGCGGGGGATGGGTGGGTCAAGTATGGGTGAAACGGGTGATGGGTCGGATATGGGTGAGGTTTTATATCCGATTCACCCGACCCACCACCCAATACCCACCACCCGACCCACCCACATAATTTTACCTAATATACATACTATTTATTAATATCTCCAACAAATCTAACATTGTCGCCTCCAAACTCTACTACTTATCTAGTTATTTGTCGTGTTTCGTTTTACAATCTTCAACTTCCACTAGCTTCCCTAATAACCTTGTCACTTCTAATCCTTTGGTCATCTTTTTTGAGTCTCTACTATCGTCTTCTCAACATCACCAATTCACCACCAACAACTCTCCTTCACTAATTCACTACTACTCTTCCTTACTACGATAGCCGCATCTTTAAGTGTTACCTACCACCGTCAATACTTTTTTTTATAATTTAATAATTCACGAGTGGCGGGTCACCCGACTCACCCGCGTGTGATGGGTGGGTTGGATATGGGTGAATGGTTTCACGGATGATGGGTGGGTTGGGTGAACCATTTTTATTTACGGGTCGTCGGATCGAGTGGTGGAAGGGCTCCACGCACCTATAACCCGACCCATGCCCAACCCTACAATTTACTAGGGTCTATAATAATAAAATATTTTTTATACATATATATATATTTGTATTTATGATTAATACTATAAAATAAATATAATAATTATTTCAAAATAATTCAAATATAATAATTATGTTCCTAATATTTAAAAAAATAGTAATATCATTTTGAATATTATAAAATATTTTATAATGAAGATTATGTTTTTGTGACTTGCTAAAATTTAAAATTTCTAAATATAATTGTATATTAGTAATATTACTGTATATTAAAAAAATTATTTCATAATGAAGCGTATGTTTCTTGCCAAATTTTAAGATCTCACAATATAATTTTATATTAGATACTAGTAACATTATAATATTTTATAAAATTAGTTCATTATGCATTATGCTCCTAACACAAGTTGCCAAAATTTAAATCTCTAAATATAATTGTAGATTAATATAAGAAATATTATCATAATATAAGGATTATAAATACTTACATAGACGAAAGGTAAAGAGGTAAATGAAAAAAAATTAAAACACCTATGTGACATAGTTAAGATAACGACATGTAGGATATAATGATTCAACTTTAGTTATAATATATTGATATAAGCGCGTTCTGGTTGATACTGGATCCTCCGTGGATTCATGTACTTTGGTGGCTTTGAGCAACTGGGAATATCCGCAACGTCCTTGAAACCATACCCGGGGAAGCTGACATCTTTCTCTAGTGACGAGGTGGACGTGGTGGGACTTTGATTCGTGAATCACCCTCGGGACGGGTTCAACCAGGAGAATTAAGATGGCGGAGTTCACTGTGGTTTAAAAACTAACAAGATTGTCTAGGCTCCTAACCCTAACTAGACTAAACAAGGCAACGAATTTGGGTTAAGGATGCAACTGAGGCCTACCGTCCCAAAAATACTAAAAAATAACATAGTAAATAGAAATGCCCCATAATAGCAATATTACTAAACTAGGAAAGATATAACCAAAACCAAGCCAGGACACTGGGGTGTCAAGACCAAGGCATTAGCCTTGTCGTGCGCGCACGCGGGTACTAGGCGTGCCCAACATGTTGACACCCTGCCAGGATCATAGTCTGGCACGCACTAGAACGTAACTGTCGATGAGAGAACCTCAAGCAGTGTCGAGGTCTTCGGAGTCGTACGGGCGATTGTAGGAGTCTCTCGGCATGGTTTGGCAAGGGTAAGGGTACACGTTCTTAATGGTGAGTAGGCAGATTTGCGATGGCATGGTCGAGGATGCGTTGTGGCACGCGGGGACTCGGGTCACTAGCGATTGCGTTGCCGAGGCGATAGCGGGTGACTGGTTCATCCGAGCGTAGAGACATGACTTGCTCCTCTTGGGCTGCGTCCATAGGCGGGGTCGCATCACCTTGCTTCCACGAGAGAACTAAACACATTGAATTGAATTTCCATTTTGTTCGAGAAAAAGTGTAAGATGGCTTCCTTAAAATTGCCTACATTCACACAACTCTTCAACTAGAAGATGTGACGACTAAGTCCCTTTCTAGAGCTCAACATGAATTCTTGATTCTCAAGTTGGGAGTCATGAATCTTCCAACTTGAGATGAGAAAATTGAGATTATTATGTTGAGCATGATTTTCTTTTTCTACCCTTATGTTAAAAGTCTACTAGATATATCATATATGTAACTAGGGTAAGGCAATTAGAAATCTAATTAGCTAGCCATATATAGTTGTGATACCGTAGTTTGTAATTCATATTCTTCCTTCCAATGAAACAGTGAGAAAATGAATCAAATTTGCTCTCTCTGAAAAGTTCCATTCCAAAGATTTGAATTGAAAATTCCTCACTCAATCTAAATTCAATTCCATGGTTTTAGTTCTAATCTAGATTTGAATTGGAATTTTAGCACTCAATCTAAATTCAATACACAGTTGTATTGCGATTTGAATTAACAACAAGCTGATGGACGTCGAGAAACAATCGATGAAAAACAAAGAGGAAAAATTGCATAACACGCAACAAAAAATTATCCCTAACTCGCCAAAAAGAAAAAATTGGAACAGATTTAATCTCGAATTGGTAAATATATATAGAAGGGAGATACAGAATATACATGAGCAAAACTTCACAGCAGAAGTCTCACTAAAGTCACTACCATGAACAAGCTCATGGGTATAACCCAAATAATCCCAAGAACAAGAAAAGAAATCATTTTGAGATACATGACACAACACTACCCACAAAATCTTTCTAGACAAGGTGCAACTTGGTAGTAAAATTACAAAAGGAAGCAACAAAAATCAACCACACCACTCACATCTACTCCTCCAACTTCTTAGAGTCTCAAGAACCCCCTCCATCTCCTCCCATTCTTCCCATTAAGTTCTATTTTGCAAGCCACCCTCATTCTACAAGCCTCGAGGATGCGCAAGAAACAACTTGTTGAGTCGGGCTCCACCCCCTCATAGATCACATCATTCCTCATTCTCCATATGAAGTAGACCAAGCACGCTAAGGCTAAAAGTCGTACCTTGTAGGAGACCGCTTCCTTGGCTCTTGACTCTTGGAACCAAATCAACCAAGCCTCCATGGAGCTCTTCCTTGTCTGTCTCCCCCTCGTAGTCTCTCTCTCAATCTCTCTCGCCTTCTAAAAATTATCCCTAACTCGCCAAAATGAAGCGGCCCGAAAATGAAGATTGGGCTCATTACTTCGAACAACCTCATTTATGGGATGAGGTTGGACAGTTAGCTTCATAAGAGCATGCCCAACAATTTCTCTCTAATTTTCTCTAAAATGGGAACCTAAAGTCGAATTCTCTAAAAAATATTCACTCCAACTCCAACAGTTTCTTTATTATGAAGAACCTAGCATTTATTATCTTTATTTTTTATATATAAAATATTTTTCAAAATACTATAAATTTAATATGACCAATTGCGAGTTAACATGTACAACATTTACATTTATTTCACTCTCCAAATGCATTTGGGGAATACTCTAAAGTTAGAGAAAACACTTTACCTTTTCCCCTCAATCTCTATTTTAAAGAATGTATTAGAGAATCTGTTGGGCTAAAAAAATTCTACCATTCTCCAAAAACACAAATATCAATGTATATAGATAATCTCTTGGGGTTGCTCTAAGAATCCGTCCTAGGAATTTTGCTTGAAAATTTTGGGTGAAAGGGAATGGCGGGGAGTCAATATATATAGAGGATGGCTTCCTTTAAATAATAGGGCTCGTTTCACTTTGGATAGAAAGTGATTTTTGGGCGTAAAGTAATTTTTAGTGTCTCGAAAAACGTAAAAAATAGATAGAGTTACACGGATTGCAATACTATTAAAAAGGGCTTTTGGATAGAAATAACTTTTGAAAAGAAAGTGAAACAAGTTTAAAGTCTGAATCAAATAAAGTTCAAATGCCGTGAGTTTAACCTAACTAATCCTAGCCCCCTTTTTCTCTTATTTAAGCAGCCTCCATCAAAAATCAAAATCAAAAAACCTATAAACTTACGAGTTTCCGCTTGTGAATAGTGTTGTGTTAAAAACTTTTGCTGCAAACTTAAAATCCCTCCCTGTGTCCTGCAAAGTCAACAAAACACACCCTGCTTATAATTTTTTAACTCCCATTTTATGCCTTTCCCCTCTCTCTACTCCACTTGCTCCTTCTCCCGAGGTAAATCCTCTTCCGGCGAATTTCCAGCGGTACATAGTTAGGGCTGTTTGATTGCTGTCTCATGTTCAGGTCTGTTTTGAAATCGGGTTGCCTAGATTGGCGCTTTGCGATTTAGGGTTCTTGAATTTGACTATTCTAAACCTGGTTAGGGATTTTTGATTTGTGGTCTATAGTTAGGGACGTATTCAGATTCGGTTGATTTGCCTGCCCCTGTGCGAATTGGGTTTGCAGTTTTGGTTTATTTTCTTAGCAGGTTTTCATTTCCTTTTAGCAGGTTTGCAGATTCACCTCCTCCGACAACAACTCCTCAACTCCGACAACTTTTTGTGGGTAGATTACGGTATATTAATATGTGAAATATATCTTTTTCATGTGCTCTTTCTTCCTATCTACTATTGAAATTGAAGGTTCATGAATAATTTAAAAGTTGTACATCAAAAATTGGTCTAAATTTAGGGTTTACAATTCATGCACTCAAGGTGTTCGATGAAATGCAATCCTAATATAAACTTTGCTCTCTGCTCCAATAATCCTTATAGGCATTAGTATGTTCTCGTTGAAGGGAAAACAATTGATATTGAAAAATAGATGGAATGCAAAAGAAGAGGAATGGGATAAGAAAGTACACCTTATTTGTTGAAAAGTCTAATTAGAAGTGTGAAATAAGCTTAATGGCTGGGAGGTGTAATACTAACCACATACTACCAGGATAGGTTGCAAAAAAGAGTGAAGTCTTGTTTTATATATATGTACATGTTTTTCCTTAGCTTCTTGATTGTGCACAATGTTTCAATTCTGTTATAGTGGACAATCCAAGTTGAATCTCCTGTTGGAGTTTCTAATGGAGATAAAGGTCTAGGCTGCTTGTTACATCTTGGAGGTGTTTATCTGTTAATAAGATTCAGTTCTTTGACAGATTTTACGCATTTTAGATTTTATCCTCAACTAATGTTTTGGAACTTCAACTTTACAGGTCCTCTATTCTTGTCAGTGATAGTCTCTACCAGCAGGATATGTATCGGTCTCCACCTACACCTCATGAAGTATTGAAGCGTGAGGATAAATCCATTTCAGAGGTGAGCATTCTCTTGCCTCTTTTTTTGTATATTAAAATCAAGTCTTTGTATGGAGGTTTGCCTTGCATACCTTAATCCATCATCAAAAACAATTCTTGAAACTGAAATTGGTTTTGCGTTTTTTAATTCAGGCATAATTTCTGTCAGCTTTATTCATGGGGGTTCTCTCTTTCAGTGCTAACTATTAAAACAACACCTAAATCCATTACACTGGAGGAGGGAGAAGCAGCTTATCTTGCTGCACGTTGTAGATTTTTTTCTATGGATGATGATAATTCAGCCCTAACGCTAACCCACCTGAAATTCAAGGCAAGGATCAAGTTCATTCAATTTGCCGCCATCTTGCGCTCGGTACTTCAACGGGTGACTGAACTTTAATCTCCGGATGTTGATGCAGTCTGCTTTATTTTCTTGTATGAAAGGTATATACACATCCTTATTCTTGCACTCTTTGTTTAACTTTGATGTTGATGGTTTAAATTTCTTGTTCTAATTGTATGTTTGATTATGATTTAGGTGTGCAAGGTGTTTCTTGATAAACGTAAGAGAGGTTGTGAGCTATAATTCCAGAAGTTGTGAGAGAGGTGAATCATCAGCCATTCCTTTAAAATATCTCATTAATTTTCCAGTCCTCACATCTTAGATAATAATAAAAAAAACAGATTCATATTCAAGATGCTAATCAATCAGATATTGAGTGGTTCTTGCTCAATGGATATAAACTTATAAATTAGGATGCTTTTTGTTGGATGGTTTTTTGTTCGGTTCCCAACTCTCCATCCTATAAGAATTGAACTGCTTTCTGTTTTGCAAACTGGTGGATAGGGTTTAATTTTTGTAATTTTATTTATTGTTTTTCCTTTCTTGTCTTGATTATCAATTTAATTCTTTGATGGCTTCATGAAAGTATATAAATAGCCTTGATCATCAATTGATTGTGAAATACTGTTCTTTTCCTTTTTGTTAATTCATGGTGACATGCCAATAGAATTTCAGGGTAGCAAACATACAGTATTTTAATTTAGTGATTTCTTTGTAAATGCCAATGAGTATATTATCCTAATACCTGTTTGGTGAACTTTTTCTGGTTGTCATTGACCGCTATCACAATAATTTTGTTGCTATAAACGTCGACCAATCTGATGTTTAAGCCTGCATAAGATTTAAGGTTCTTTATTGTGTTTTCATATATGTTTGTGTGTATTTTTGTTCTGTCTTGCTCTAGAAGCTGGGTGGACTTGATTTTTTTAGATGAAATCATGTTCATGAATGGTATTAAGTTTAGTAATTTGTACTAATATTTTATCTTTTTGTTGAACTGTATACATCAATGTCTTTCTTCTTACCGTCAAAAGCCTTGGAATATGCAAGCTGATAAGATAATGCAATCATACAAATCTGTACATAAAAAAGATGAAACAAAATAATGGCTTATGTGTGACCAAACCTGAATTAATAAATACTAGGCCTTGTAACATTTTGTACTGCATGTTTGCTATTGTAATTATTTATGTTATGCTGTTGTTTTTTCAACTTTATGAATTCACATTGCATCTAAATTCTGTTTTCGGTGTTTTCTTAGCATAATATTGACTTCTAAATCTGTGTATGATAGTTAATGCAGCATATTTACATTAATTAATAGGTCTTTAGTCCTACAGATCACTAAATCACTTGTTGAAAGTGGGGTTTGGTCTTCTGATATTGTAATAGATCACTTGTTGAAAGTGGGGTTTGGTCTTCTGATATTGGAATAATCACCCCTTACACCATTACTCTTTTGTAAAAAACATACACTTTATTATGTCTTACAGCAAGCTTCTTTGTTGATAGTGTTTGGCATTTTTTAAAGGCCTAAAGGGATGCCCTCTTTGGAGATCATGACCACTTGATTTCATCTTTATCGGTCTCTCTACTGTAATTTGTGTGTCCCTTATGCAAATGCCTAATGTGTGTATTATTTTGCAAATGGATAGTGCTGATTTATTCTGTCAAATTCTTGCTAGTCTAAAAAACATCGAATACCTAATATCGCCCCGCGTGCGGCACGCACGTGGCCCTTTACTAGTTAATAAGAAAGAAAGATCAAAAATTTAATACACTTTGTTCTTAGCTAACAATACCCTAATTTGTGCTTGGTAATTTTTACAAAAACAAATATAGAGTTCATCATGAAAGGCTTTACAAGCAGGGACGGACGTAGAATTGGATTGGGAAAAAATAAAAATAAAAATAAAAAAGGGTAGATTTAGTAAAAAAAATAATAATATAAATTTAGTAATAAATTAGTAAAATTAAAGTAATTTAACCCACCTGGTGAAAATTAACCCAACCTAATTTATAATCTTGCGTCTGTACAAGGACGTCAAAGTATCGTTGAGTGAACTATCCCATCACGAACAAAATAATGAAGCATTCAACTGTACTTGGAGATGACATTTTTGGCTCATTTTATTTGAACATAGAAAATCATGGTTGGTGCACAAAAGCTTCAGTCTATAATTTTGAATGTTGTCTTTTTGGTGGATGACCAATTAAGAAAATTTATACAACTTTTCAATTATACACATGAAATTTTAGGTAAATTGATTATATATTTTTTTTATTTTCTTTCATTATTTCAATCATTTTTTTTTTCCAATACTCATTTTCTTTATATTTTTTACAAGGAAAGGAATTTGAAATACCAGACATGCCTAATAGATCGAGAGATCGAAACGAAACTCGGTAGCTGGACAAACCAACAAGAAATGACAAACAAAAAGAAGTCAAACCCACAACATAGATAAAGAACAAGGTAAACAAATAACAAAAGTCAAGCAAAGAAGCCGAAGAGACTTAGGACCAGATAGGAGAAAGGCAATTTCGCGGGTTAGAAAAACAAGCGTAAAAATTTGTCGGAGAGCAAGAAAGCAGAAAGCCGATTTGGAGAGGTGTGACGATTCGCCTGAAAAAGCATAGAAAACAAACCACCGGACAACACCAAAACATTATCTCGAATCACGAATTAAAATATTTTTTTAGCTCATTACTTTTTGGTCATCAACTAATTATTTTATGCAAAACACAATTCTTTTTCCCGAGAACAAAATCAATAATGTGGATCCTATATAAAATATTTTTAATACATTTTCCATATATACCCGTAGTTGGCACATGCAAGATACTAGTTATATCTAATTAAAATAATAAATTATGGGGTAGAATGGAGTTGGTTCATTTTACACCCTAATGTAGTTAGTTGTCACTTGTCAGTTGGTAACATTGATTAATTTGATTTTGTTCGGATTCGTGAGTGGACTTTAGTATTATTTTTTGGTTGAAATGTACTTTAGTACTCTCTCCGTTCTATTTTACTTGTTTTTTTAACTTCAAAATTATATTCAATAAAACTTGTCCATTTAAAATTTTTATTTAATAAATATGTTGAAAAATGTTCATATTGACTTTTTTTCTCTATCTATTAGCTATAAGGGGTAATTAGTAATTAATTGGTGATTATATTTAGAAAATTTTGAATTTTCAATGATATTTTTTATATTTTCAATGAGTTTGAAAAAATCTAAAAAGAGAAGTAGAATAGAAGAGAGGGAATATTATTTATCTTTTTTTACAATCACGATATGAATTCTCTTTAATTATAAAGTCGAAGTGAGTCCTTAATTAAGCTTACTACTAATTGGATTAATCCTTACTGAATAAAGAAGAAGATTGAATCGAAAAAGCATATCGATCTTCATCATGTCGACGAAGCTCAGGTACGTACGAATTCTTCATACACCTTCGTCAACAAATCCGAATTGATTTCTTAATTAAGCTTACTACTTTTCAGATTAGAAGGAAAGGTAGCTCTGATCACTGGCGGGGCTAGCGGGATCGGCGAGGCAACCGCCAGGCTCTTCGCGGAGCACGGCGCGTCCGTCATAATCGCCGACATCCAAGACGCGCTGGGCGAGCGCGTGGCCTCCACGCTCCCAAACGCCACCTACATCCATTGCGACGTCCGCCACGAGCCCGACGTCGCATCCGCCGTCGCCTTCGCGGTCGAGAAGCACGGCGCCCTCCACGTCCTCTTCAGCAACGCGGGCGTGCTCGCCCCCTTCGCCCGCCTACTCGACCTCGACCTCGACGCCTTCGACGCCACCCTCGCCGTCAACGTCCGCGGCGTCGCCGCCACCATCAAGCATGCCGGCCGCGCGATGCTCGCGGGTGGCGTCCGCGGATCCATCATCTGCACGGCCAGCGTCGCGGCCTGCGTCGGCGGCGCGGGACCCTTCACGTACACGGCCGCGAAGCACGCGGTGCTGGGGCTGGTGAAGGCCGCGTGCGCGGATCTCGGGGAGCACGGGATCAGGGTGAATTGTGTGTCGCCGTATGGCGTGGCGACGCCGATGGTGCTTAGTGCGTTTGGAGTGGGAGCGGATGAGATGGAGGAGAAAGTTATGGAGGGCGGGAGTCTCAAGGGGGTGAGATTGAAGGCGAAGAATATAGCGGAGGCTGCTCTGTTTCTGGCGTCCGATGAGTCTGTTTATATTAGCGGCCATAATCTGGTGGTGGACGGCGGCTTCTCGGTGGTTGCCCACACCAGTTAGAGTTGAAAATTGAAGCTCCATCGGAGTATGCAATAATAAAGTATTTTAAAATAAAGGAAAATTTCGTCTGCTACCCCTCAACTTATTACTTTTTCAGATGGTGTTCAAAAATAAAGTTTAATTCTTAATATATCCCGAGTTGAGAGTTACCAGACGCAGAAAAATTGCAATTACTGTTTTAAAATAAATCGTTTGGAGAAATCACATGTGATTTTCTCCTTTGATTATGCAATGGATTAGTTGTTGCTTGCTTACTACGGAGTACTATTGAATATCTATAGGTTGATTCGCAAGATCAGGTATTGGGACTTTGTTCTATGATTGGAATTAAATGCAATTGGTTAGCATTTGATCAAATTGTTAGTAATTCGGATATTTAGTGTAATAAATAATGACAAATCCATTTGGTAACATTCATCTAGTTGAGACAAAACAGACATATACAGACGCTCAGGCTAGATGAAACACTTCGTAAACATTTTTCCTGTACAAATTGGTGCAACTTTGTCTAATCTGTGGTATTTTATATATAAAGTTGCATACCTAACAGGCTAGATTTTGTGTTACAGCCTAACAATGGAAAATGTTGTGTTGTTATTTTCATAGAGAATTTTGTTGAGAGGGTTTCTCGGCCAACAAATAAATTTGTAAGTCAAGACCCCGTTGAGTATAGCGAAGTCAGGATCGTTCCACAGGAAGCAAGGTTGTTCGTCTATCAATCTACCAAAAAGCAAACAAAAACAAATAAAAACACTTACGAGCAGCCTCGTTAACGACGTTGTCAGGGTCATTAACGAACCACCGAACACAAAATACTTCAACTAACGACCTAATTAAATTCTAATTAAAATTCGGTACCGAGGCAAGTACTCAACAACGAAAATTCACCAAAAATAATTCAAATAAAACAAAAATATAGGACTAGGGACACCACAACATAGCCAAGCATAAGAATTCGTAAGAAGAAAAGATCATGCCTTTAAACAGACAGAGTCATCAACTTTCGTGACTTAGCAAGTAAATTAACAAACTTTCGCATCCTAATTCACTTAATTGCTTGTTTTGGATCTAAAGCTTGAAACTTTCGTTTTCAAACAATATCAACCTTCAAGTTGCTAACTTTCTCTTTCAATTAAGTTAAAAACTCAAATTACCTCAACTTTCGTTTCAGTATAAGCACAACAAACAATTCTCAATTAAAGATAAAAGGCATTCACAACTCAACCTTACTCATCAAACATGCTTAACTATGACGGGCTTAACCCCGACCCTAGAAAAAGAAACTACTCACTAATCATAACTAAGAAACTAAAAACTTTAATCAAAAGAAACATTGAAACAAAACTCAAATTCGAATTAATAAGAAAATATCGTCTTACACAGATTCAGAAAAAAACCGAAAAACATCAAAATACTGAACCAAAACCACGACCAACGACCCCCGGTGACTGTCGTCTACCGAGCCTCCTCGGTTATCTTCCGATCCGACTTTCTCTCTCTCGGCCCTTCGAAAATCTCTTCCTAAAAATTCTCCTTCTAAAGTCTTCCCTCTTTCTATGCTAGATAGAAGAGTATTTATACTAAAAAACTAAAAACTAAAAAAGGCTAAAAGATATAAACTTTCCTAAGAAGATAGAAACAATCCCTAAAAGATAGAAATAAAATCTAAAAAGTATTAAGACCTAAAATACATATTCTAACAACCCCAAAAGATTCTAAGAAGATACTCAACCGATACGGAAATAAATTCCCGCTTAGGATCGGTGAATTATAAAATAAATACTTCAAATCTTCTCCTTCGTGACCTCGTTAACGACCCCTCACAGCCTCGTTAACGAGCCTGGGCTTCGTTTTCTTCCATACTTCCTCTCGTGATCTCGAGCTTTGACTTCTTCAATCTTGCACTCCTCCGTCTTTTGCTGTAATGCTCCAAATTCAACTCCATATAGCTCTTTTCCTCGCTAAAACCTACAAAATTCACAAAATAGCGTAGATTCCACTCTTTTCATAGAAATATGCAAAACTATCTAAAAACACTCAAAACTAAACCTAAACTAAACAAAACTAAACCTAATAAGCAAAGAAAACCTACTAAAAACTATACTAAAAATGCGAACATCAAAATTTCCCATACTTAGACTTGCTTGTCCTCAAATAATAAACAAGACACTAACCAAAACCAAAACAAATCATGCTTATCAAGACATAGCCATCTTCTAAAAAGCAACATCTACATATAAGAAAATTATAGCAAAAGACTATTAACATCCTCACACATATATACACTTAAATAGACATAAGATAATACAATCCAACCTCTCAAGGGATATAATGTGTTTCACTCAACTCTCAAGTGTATAGGCTTATAAATTCAATCTCTCAACTCATCTTATATACAAATACTCATAGAAATTGGAACTTATATCACCAATACTCTCCACCCAAGATTTGTCAAAACAAGCAAAGAATCATCAAGAGAACTTAGGGGCTCAATGAAAAACTTCATAGAAGTTTCCATTCGACCGAGTTGTATTGGGGCTTGGTAATAACAATAGGGAGTGGAAAATATTTTGGTCATGTGGTGCTAATAATATCCGGGAATCAAAAGACTCCTAAAAACTCACATCTCACCAAAAAAATCTCATAAAAAACAATAATACCAAACTCACTCTCATTACGCACACTTTTCTTCACTCACCCTTTATCATCCTAGAAAGTCTCATAACAAAATAAAAGAATCTCTGATATTATCTTCAAACACAAATGCACTTCAACTCTTTACTTCCTTTTTATCATTCTTCTTCTCTTTTTTCCCTTTTTTTCTTCTTTTTTCTCGTTGCCTCGTTAACGAGCCCACATCAGGGTCGTTAACGATCCACCGTACACTTCTTCTACCTCTTTTCACTACATCCATCAAAAACTTTATTTTTGTGCATTTTTTCTTATCAAGAGACCTTTCTTACATGTAATAACAAGAGACTTCCAATATACCTTTCCCAAATACCCTTCAATTCAAGCAAATATAAGCAAATCTTCTCTTTTGAACAAAACACAAAACTTACCCCTCCAATCTAAGTCCTAATTCCCGGATAGGGTCAAACTTATCTCGGCTAGGGAATAATTTTTATGGAGCTAAAAACAGAAGGTTTCAGGCTAGAATTGGTTATAAAAAAGAAGGAATAATGTAAAGGTAGATAGGGAATAATAGGGCTTATGAAAATAAGTTCTCCATCATATGATCTTCACAAGTAATGAACCAAAAATCTTATAAGGGTCTCAAGAATTAGATAACCATCACAATTCCAAGAGATAAAATGCATAAAGAGAGTAAATCACACAAGAAAAGAAGAGGGATTTATGATGTTCTCCCTATAAAGCCAAAAATAACTCACAAGGTAAATATTTTGTTGGATTGCATCATCTATGCTATAAAGTATATGTGCTCAATTTCATCAAATGCTATTTTCTTCTAAAAACCAATAATTTCAAGTTGAGAATCTGGCTATACTTTTAAAGACATGCTTGCAAGGAATTATATGATTAAGTTAGCGATTGCTATCATAGAACTTAAGAAGGGATATCTATCAATTCTAAAAACTCTTTTTTAAAGATTTTTTCGAAATTTTTCAATTTTTATTTCTTTTTTTTCAATTTTTTCGGTTTGCAACATAAAGAAATAAAAAACTACATAGAACACATAAACACCTAGGACATAAGTTTTCTACTTTCTCCCACCCCATACTTAAAATTACAGTGTCCCCACTGTAAGGAAAATAAGAAGAAGAGGGAAAAGAAATAGAAAAGAAAACAAAAAATCAAAAAGAAAAAGAAAGACATAAAAACTTACAAAGTGGAAACAAGGAAAAGAAACTTCATCTTGAGTTGAATCAACAGTTCGGTGGAGGAAAGTAGTGCTCAAAGTTCCCCATAAAGTCGTACATCGTCCTCCAACGCTCAGCGTCCTCCGCCTCTCTCTGACGCTGCCTCTCATCCTCCATCGTCATGCGAGCGGAATAGACAGTTTCCCATCTATCCATCCTCCTATGAATGTGATCCTGCTGGAGGTGAAGCTGTTGCATCCGTGCAGAGAGATCCTCGGCCCATGGTGGTGGTATACTCGATCCTGTGTACTCGGGCTGAGGAGGTGGTGGGTAGTGAGGCTGGAAATGGTCTTGATACATCACCGGGTTGTAAGACATGAGTCCATAAGCATGAGGGTCGACAAGAGCTGGTGGTGGGTCGACAGGAGCTCTCGGCACCTCGTTAACGAAGTTGGGTGCCTCGTTAACAGGGTTGGGATGGGGCTGGAAGTGGTCGTTAACAAGCCTGGTGGGCTCGTCAATGAAGATGTTGCCTCCTAAAACCTCCGTGTCGATGTCTTCTTCCTCGAAATTGAGCTCCTCAGTGCCGCCCTCGGTGTCGGCTTCTTCGGTGTCGTTGCCTACTACTTCGGTGTCCTCTTCTTCATCTTCTTCTTCATCCTCATCCATGTCATCCCGCTCAAACCGGGTTTCACATGGCCTAAGCGAAAGCTCGTCCTCCGGTTTAGGGTCCAATGGGTAGGGATGTCCCGTCCACGCCTCGTACCAATTCGGTACGTAGAGAAGCTCGTACATGTCGAGGGAGGGTATAACTACGCGATCTTGAACCTTCACCTTGTATCCTCCCTCAGCTTGAATGAAGATACCGGAGCTATACCAATAGTTTTTGTTTAGGAGTTGGGCGTGAGCCGGTGTGTAGCGGGTGAGATCGACTCCAAGATTCTTAGCCAAGAGGCTAACCAAATTGCCACACCAAACCTCCTTGGACTTGGTAGATTTTTCGACGTAGTAGAGCCATTCGTACCCCAAGTTCAAGGGGTCGGGCTCCTCAAAGAGGATGGTGCGGAAGCAAGCAACCTCCGTCCTTGTAGGCCGGTTCAACTCTTTCTTCGGCCAAAATGTTGCGGCGAGGACTCTCAGAATAATCCGGAAGATGGGGCTGATGATGGTTGCCCCGGATAGCGCCGTGGTGGAGGATTGAACCTCCCCGGTGATGTAGCTCCAAGTGCGGGTCACTCGGTAGTCCTTCAAGCTATAATCTCTAGACGGGTTTGGGAGCTCCAAGATTGCGTTGAACTCCGCCATTGTGAAGTCACGGTCCTCGTTACCGAGCCGGAACCGAATTCGTCCCGCCGAAGTCTTCGTTGAGAAGTTGGTCTCCAAGGTGGCCAAGAACTCGGATGTGAGGGCCGGGTAGTGTGGCAAGCCTTCTTGCTTCAAAAGGTGGGCAGCCCCAAGGATGTTGAAAGCGTCCTTGACATCCGTGTAGATTCCCGTGGTGATAGCGCTAGACTTTGAGAACCATCGAGTGTAATGGTCCTTCTCCAGAAAATCTTGGTAGCGCCGTACTTGGCTCTGATTGCTCAAAATCACATCATCCACTCGAGGTGGAGATGGAGACCTATGGTTCCTCCTCTTCTTCTGAGCTCGGGTAGCGGGTCTGCTTGAACTTGCCATGGATCCTACAAAATAATCAAGAATTTTCCAAGATAAGATCCACTCAAAATAAATAGGTACGAGACCCCATACTTGGTCTCAAATTAACCTCAGAATTATTCGTTAACTACCCAATTGGGTCTTTAACGATTCTGGGTTCGAATCTGATTTCTGAGGATTTGCAGGGTCGTTAACGAGCCTGTATGGGTCGTTAATGAGCCGCCGAGAACAAAACCAGAATTTCCGATTTCTAACCTGCCTTAAATTCAACACAAATCAAGCATGCAATGTTCTATATTTTTCCTCCAATCCCAAAAACGGGTATAAGCACCCCATATTTACTCGATTGCCCATCCCGAACATGCTAAAATTACCCAAAATTTTGACATGCAAAGATTGAACTTTTAGATCTAGAACAAGAAAAATTCATGCTTTCCTAACTATAGGATTGCAATAGATAATCCAACATGAATAATTCTTCCTAAAACATGAACAACTAAGCACAATCAAGAATTTTTATGGACAAAAATCAAGCATGCAAATCGACCTTTCTAAGAACACGATTCGGGATATGAAATTTCGACCCTATAGACAATCAATTATGCAATTTCAAGCAAGGGTTTAGAAATCATACCGGAGAATCGAGAAATTGAAGAACAAGGGTCGGAATCGGGGTGGTTAACGAGCTTGTGCCTCGTCGGTGATCGGTTTCTGAGCTCCGGTAACGACGGCCTCTCGGTGGTCGGTGGAGTGGGGTATTCCGAGTCGGTGGGAGAGAAGGGAGAGGGATTGAGAGCTTTTTGGGTTTGGGGAAGTATGATTTTGAGAGGGTAGTGGTAGATTTGTGGAAGGGGGTAAAAGGGGTTTATATAGGAGGGGAAAGGGTAGAAGGGGGGCGGCGGCTAGGGTAAAGATAGGATAGATTAGGTTAGAATTCTTACCTGCCCCGTATCCTGACGAGTCGGATCTTCGAACCGGGTCGTTAACGACCCTGGGTGGGTCGTTAACGAGCCACCGTGGCCTCTTGTAGTGATTTTTCGATCCCTTTCTCCTGAAATCTTGTTAGCTCAAAAATTCTAATTTCTATCCTAACTAAAACTAAAAAGAAAAACAAAAGAAAGCTAAGAAATAATCTAAAAAGAAAAAGAAATTAAAATAAAAAAAACTAAACCTATTCTAAAAAGCGGGTTGCCTCCCGTAAGCGCTATGTTTAACGTCGTTAGCTCGACGAGCTCCCTTGCTAGTCTCATGGTGGTTCATGTGTAGCCATGTTGGGGTCTTGAGGTACCCCGCTTGTAGCCTTACAACCTCTGTGTGCTTGAGTTGCTAAATTAGGACCCTTTTCTTCTATCATTAAGCTCGATAGCCCTGGATTGTCAGTGTAGTCCGAAAGCCAAGGTGGTTTGGACTTTTCTGTAATACCTGTAGTAGGGCCTTGATTAAACTCTTGCACGTGGGACTCAGTGATCGGCAGATGTGGCTCGGTAGGGACTGTTGTGTCTAGTTCGGGTTGAGTCAACTCTATTTGTGCGACTCCAACTGGGTCGTTGGCTTTTTGATCCAAGTTGAATTCCACCCGTTCTTCTCCTATATCAAAAGTGAGGAGTCCCTTCCGCACATCAACTCTTGCTCCTGCTGTGGCTAAGAATGGTCGCCCGAGAATTATGGGTACATGAGGGTCTTCAGGCATATCAAGGACGATAAAATCATTCGGAATAAAGAATTTCCCGACTTGAATAGGATAGTCGTCCACCACTCCTATGGCTTTGACACTTGACCCATCTGCCATGTACAGATTCATGTCTACTGGCTCTAGTGGCCCCATATTGGCTTTTGACCAGATTGAGAGCGGAACAAGACTAGCACTGGCACCAAGATCGCATAAAGCCTTGAACTTGTGGTTGCCTATGCCGATCGTTATTGCAAACCTTCCTGGATCTCCTAGCTTTTCCGGTAGAGCTATTGATCTGACTTCATCCTGCAGCTCTGTAATGGACCTTTTCCTGCTAAGAATATCTTTCAAAAACTTTGTGTAAGCCGGCATTTCGCTTAGGGCCTCAGCGAATGGGATGGAAATATTAGTGCCCTGAAGAATCTTAACGAAACGCTTGAACTTACTCTCAGTAGAGTCCATAGATTTCTTAGTTGCAAATGGGAGAGATTTCACCATTCTCGGAACCAAGTTAGGCTCGAGAGGTGAGAGTACCGGGTCGACACTAGGGTCGATTGATGTCCTCGGCGGGTCGTTACCGACCCAGGTGGGGTCGTTAACTACCCTGGGATTGAGAGGGAGGCTCGGTTTAGAGAACTTACCTGTGGTAGGGTCGTTAGAGACCCTCGGGGCCTCGTCATCCTGGTTTGTAGGCTCGGTATGTGCTCTCGCTGGTTCGTTAACGAGCTGGTTGGCGAGGTCCTGTTCCTCCTTCTCTTCAGCTTGAATTCTGTCCGGTAGTGTCTTCCCACTTCTGAGGTGTACCGCTGCTATTTGGCCTCTAGGGTTCTCCTTGGGGCGGCCCGGGAGTTGCCCTTGTGGTCTTGGAATCCGTGCAGCTAGGTCCCCTAGTTGGGAATCAACACTCATCTTCCAAATATCGAACTCTCCCCATCTTTTATCTTGTCGGTTCAGTTTGGCTTGAACGTCATCAACTTTGTTGTTCACTCCGTTGATGCTCTCCTTTATTTCCTGAACCCATGATGGCGTCTCCTGATGGCCTGGAGGTCGATATGGTGCAGGTCGTCTATCTGGTGGGGGCCCTGCATAGTTTTGACCTGTATTCTGATTGCCCCATGGTTGAAAGTTGTTCGACCTGTCATTATAAGTAGGCTGGTTCCTGTATGGTCCTCTCAAGTAATTCATCTCAGCTATTGTCTCAGCGGCTCTAACCTGCTCAATGTTAGTGCAAGCAGAAGTACTATGTGCAGAAGAACCACATTCTTGACATGATTGAGAGAATTTCAGAAAACTTACCTGTTTCCTCAGACGGTTGACCTCGTCTTGTAAGAATTGATTTTTAACATCTGGGTCAACTTCATCTCTGTTGGGTATATAGAGACGTTTTTGAGTTTGTGTAGTCTGCTGGGTTCCATACATAGCATCGTAATTCTCCAGCTTATCCAACAGTTCCCACGCCTCTGTCGGGCTCATCTCTATAAAACCGCACGCAGCTATGGTATCACATAAATCAAGAAAATTTCTAATATGCTCCATAGGGCACTCAACAGGTTTCCCCTCAAACTGAGCCCGTTTGATTAAGGATATAAATTGAGACTTTATCTCAAAAGGTTTCTCTATCGCTGGAAGCACAATAGGAGATTCTGGCACCCTCAGTTCCGGATGCATGTACTGTTTGACATTCCTTGGATAGGCATCTAGCTCTTCTTGTAGTCGAGCCTTGTCAGCTCGTTGACGCTCAGCTTCTGCGTCTGCGCCGTCCTTCTCAGCTTTCAGTGCCTCCATCTAGGTCCGGAGGATCTCTAACTTTCGAGCCATCTCTTCTGCTGTGGCCATGGCTCGGTTTTCTCAAAGTCGACGGTGAAGGGAACGTTCGGGTTCTGAGTAATAACCTGTGTTATCAAACTGAAGCCTTCTTCGTCCTACCGGCATACACTGAGAAAACAAACAAAGAAAACAAAAATTAAAAACAAAAATTAAAAACAAAAACGGGGTCTGGCTATTCCAGATCTCGAAGATAAACTAACAACTCGTTGCTTCCACGGCAACGACGCCAATTTGTTGATAGGGTTTCTCGGCCAACAAATAAATTTGTAAGTCAAGACCCCGCTGTGTATAGCGAAGTCAGGATCGTTCCACAGGAAGCAAAGTTGTTTGTCTATCAATCTAACAAAAATCAAACAAAAACAAATAAAACACTCACGAGCAGCCTCGTTAACGACGTTGTCAAGGTCGTTAACGAACCACCGAACACAAAATACTAAAACTAACGACCTAATTATGTAATATCCGCAATTTTCATTAAGAAAATAAATTTTATTTCTTAATATTTGATTATTTTATTAAGTAAATAATCTCATAAAAAAAATTATATTTTTTTTATTTGAATAAATAAATTTATTAAAGACGGAATTTAATAAATTCATATCCTAACGGAAATTCCGTTTCTCTTAATTTCCCAACCTTTCTTTTCTTAAAAAGAAAAGACATGGGCCTTAGCCCGGCCCATTTAAAAAGCCCATATATCATCAAAAGGGTTTTTATAAAAATTAGAGACATGGGTGGGATTTGAATCCTTGACCTCCTACTCACTCTCCCACTCCTCTACCATTATGCTAGTTTTTTTTTCTCATATTATAACACAACCAGTAGTATATAAACCCATTCTTTTCAGTAGAAATTTCACCGAAACCGATTTTCGATCCGGTTGAAGCACAATTTCGGGTATTCAAATGGGAGATTTGGAGAAGATTTGTACTCAGACAATATTCTCTCCCATTATGATATGTATAAAAATTTGATTTTATTCTTCTCCACTCACCATGGGAGATGGTGTCTTCATGATTGCCTCTCCTCTCCTCTTTACTCCTCTTTGTCAATATAAAAGGACTCACAAACATCAGCAACAACCCCTTTTCTCTCTAAAAACTCTCAATTGCTCATCAAAGAAACCTTCAAACACAATCTGATTTTTTTCCAAAAATCAAAACAAATTGGGTTTTGATTTTTTTTGGGAGCAGCCACCTCCGACCACTCCCAGCCCCCTTCGCCTGGCCGCGCAACCTCCTTTCCGCCGCCCAGGTGCACGCCGGCGTCGCCCTAGCTTGGTGGCCTCCTCCTCTGCCCTTCGTCGTTCCGTCTGATTCTCTTCTCTGGTTCCTGCGTGGAATTTTGAAGGAGAAAGGGTATATTATTTTCCCTTTGGGCCTTTATAATTACACTATTATTGGGCTGATTTTTGTTAAGTATTTTTTTAGAGCCCATTTTTTCCTTTTAGTCTCTTAAAAATCAGATTGTGAAATTTACAAAACTAATACATATTTTTATGAATTACAACATGCATGCAAAGGATTGAAGAGAAAATGATTTTTACAAGTTATATGGGACATTCTAATAAATCCTAAACTTATAAAAGTGATTTTAACTTGGAAAATCTGATTTTTAATTATATTAAAAGGCTTAGACTTATCTCCCTTTTTACACAAAGATTATTGGTTTTATAAAGATAAAGTTTTGATAAATTGTATAAATCAAAGTTTGCATGCATGAAATCTTTATGCATGTCTATATAATCACTTGGTGGATTTTTATATGACTTTTTATTTCCCTAGTTTGAATAAATGTTAAAAGGGACAAGTTTTGATCAATTAAAATAAAAATATCTTTACATGTTTTGTTAAAGAAGTTTTGATGAATTAAAATTCTTTGCATGTCAATTCTAGTTAAAATGATTTGATAAAATATTTTGAACCATGTAGAGGTTAAAATAAACTTATAAGGTATTTTATCCACTTAAGTAAATTAAATAGTTGTGCATGGATTTTTATAAACATATTAGTGAAAAATCCTTTCTTGCATGCAACCTAGTTATATTCACTAGGTAAAGAAATAAATATGCATATACTCCTTTTAATAAAAGAAAAAGGAATTTATATAATCATACCCTATTTATTTATGTATATTATCTTGCATGTAGAAAATTTAAGTATTTTTACAAGGTAATATATGCATGCATGTCAATTAGAGATTTTATTATATTTTTATAATATATATCACTCATGATATTTAATATTATGTTGATCATAATAATTTTTACTAAATACTTTGTATAAAATTTTAATAATTGTAAAAAGAGTTCATTCATAAATAAATATACTTGCATGTCCAAATTATGCCTTGTCAAATAAACTTTTGGAAATAAAATAAAGTTCGACGTGTAAATTAGTAACATATATGAAAACCATATTCTAAGTAGGTTTTAATTATTGCATATGGTTTAAAAGGATTTTCCGTTATATTTAAATAACATTGTACATGTGTCTTTAAAATAAATATTTTAAAATCGTAAAAAGCATTGTCTTGAAAATAATAATAAGGATTATTATTTTCTTTTCCATATCTAAATTGTTAACTAGAATAATTTAGATTTAGTGTTCTTACTCTTAGAAGAGAAAAATAAGAGAAAAGCGTTTTTAATATTAAAATAAAGATTTTAATAAGTTTCCGTTCGTTTTTCCTTTCGATCAAATAGGTCGAAGTGCTCGACGTCTCTAGGAGCTATATTTCCGAGTTACGATTAGTTTCGAAAGAAATCCAAGGCAAGTGGACTTTCTACTTGAACCTTTCGATAATTCAATTTCCGTTAACTTGTTCTATGTTGGGAACACTTTGCTTGCTAAATAAAAATGAACATAGAAATTACCGATTGTTAGAGATAATGACTATTGTTAGCATTATTACTATTACTATCGTTAATAGGAATTATTGCTAGACTTGTTGTGTGATTTGCTTGTTTAAAATCTCTTTTCGAGATTCGTTATGAAATGCGTAGTTAGAATAATAAGGGGTGCGGGCTCGGCCCGAACATCTCTATATAACATATCGAGTGGTATGGCACCATGCCCTCTCTTCCCTCGATTGTACGGATCATGATCTATGTTTGCTCCTACCCGAAGGAGGGACGTGTGCACCCTAACTAGGTGTCGGAACTCAGTTCCCGTAAGTGGTACGTTGGCCCATTCATGGCCCCCACACTCTTAAAAATTGTTAACTAATGTGAAAGTTTTGATCACGAAAGTAAGTAAGTGCTAAAGCACATTAAAAGAAACCAAAACCAGACCGGTCTCAAATGATCGATCCGGCTCTCGGTCCGCAAGGGTGCGAGAGGTATTCCAAAAGCTTATGTGTAATTAACGTTCCCAACATATATATTCTATTCTAAGACGTTCTACAATCTCGTAGTTCGTTCTTTCGGTTTACGAGTTATCTCATCTCGAGATTCACTCTTTCCGTCCTTAGTAACTCCACTTAAAAATTAAACACATTTCGACTACCTCGTATTAAGTTCGATACTTTACCAAACTACCTTAAGATTGTCCGTTCTCGCTTGCTTAGTCTCTTTAGACTAATTCTGTTTTTTTTCCGCATTTCTGCCTGGCATTTTCCGCCTTTTGCGCCAAATGCCAGAATCCAGGAAACCTCCATCAAAGGCGTGAAGGAAGAAGATCAATCAAGAGAAGGAAGGAAATCGACTTTTAAGTCAAGTATGGTATTTTGTTCACTTTCGGGTCATTCTAGACTTATGCGAAAACAATGTTGTTTTAAATTTCCGTTGTCTAATAATACTTAATGTTTTGGGTTTTGCTAAACTAATCATGGTATGTAATAGTATTTCTAAAGTCTCATATATGAGCAACCCTTTTTATTGCAATAACTTTATAATTCCGCAAGTTTTCATTTAACCTAATACCTTATAAAGCCTTGGGTGACTTTGGATGGTAAAATCCGAGGTCACTGGCGGTAACACCTATCGTTGCAAAATAGGGGTGTTACAAATTAAAATCTAATTAAAATTCGGTACCGAGGCAAGTACTCAGCAACGAAGATTCACCAGAAATAATTCAAATAAAACAAAAATCTAGGACTAGGGACACCACAACATAGCCAAGCATAAAAACTCGTAAGAAGAAAAGATCATGCCTTTAAACAGATAGAGTCATCAACTTTCGTTGACTTAGCAAGTAAATTAATCTACTTTCGCATCCTAACAAAGATGCATAAACCCATTCAAAGACTTAACCTCCATGTCTCTCTTCCCCAATCCAAAGAACCTCAAAACCTATCCCAAGCCCTAAAAGGCCCGGATTGGCGTCATGCCATGGAAGCCCAGTTCACTGCTTTGCTCAACAATAACACATGGACTCTAGTTCCCTCGGGTTGTGCCTCAAAAATTGTCGGATGCAAATGGGTGTATCAAATAAAATATCACTCGGATGGCACTCTTGACAAATACAAAGCTCGGTTGGTCGCTAAAGGTTTTCATCAACGTCCCGGGTGCGATTATACGGAAACTTTCAGTTCGGTTATCAAACACGTTACTGTTCGCACAGTTCTATCGCATGTTGTTAGTTCCGGATGGTCTATTTGTCAGCTCGATGTCAATAACGCCTTTCTTCAGGGCTCCCTTCATGAGGATGTTTACATGGAACAGCCTCCCGGTTTCATTAACAAGCGTTTTCCCAATCATGTTTGTAAGCTTAACAAGGCTATCTATGGGCTTAAACAAGCACCCTGAGCATGGTACACGAAACTCCGGACGTACCTTCTCGATCTTGGCTTCATTAACTCGGTTGCAGATTCGTCGTTGTTTGTTTACCGTCGTCAACATGTCACGCTTTTCCTTCTCGTGTACGTGGACGATATTATCCTCACCCAAAGCAGTGATTCCGCTCTTCAATGGTTAGTTGATTCCCTTGCTAGTCGGTTTTCCATTAAATATCTTGGACTCTTGTCTTACTTTCTTGGAGTTGAGGTGCATACTCACTCTAAGGGGATCTTCCTTAATCAGCGCAAATATATAATGGATCTCTTACCGCGAGTTCATATTCCCTTGCTAGTCGGTTTTGTTTTGTTGTTGTTGATAGGGTTTCTCGGCCAACAAATAAATTTGTAAGTCAAGACCCCGCTGAGTACAGTGGAGTCAAGATCGTTCCACAGGAAGCAAGGTTGTTTGTCTATCAATCTAATAAAAATCAAACAAAATCAAACAAAATCACTCACGAGATGCCTCGTTAACGACCTTGTCAGGATCGTTACCGAACCACCGAATATAAAAACATCAATTAACGAACTAATAAAATTCTAATTAATACTCGGTACCGAAGCAAGCATTCAGCAACGAAGATTTATCAGAAATAATTCAATAAAAACAAATATCTAGGATAAGGGACACCACAGCACAGCCAAGCATAAGAATTCGTAAGAAGATAAGATCATGCCTTTAAATAGATAGAGTCATCAACTTTCATTGACTTGACAGGTAAATTAATCTATTTTCATAAACTAACTCACTCAATTGCTTGTTTTGGATCTAAAGCTTGAAACTTTCGTTGTCAAACAATATCAACCTTCAAGTTACTAACTTTCTCTTTCAATCAAGTTAAAACTCAAATTACCTCAACTCCTGCTTCGGTATTAAGCACAACAAACAATCTTAATAAAGATAAAAAGGCATTCAACACACAATCTTACTCATCCAACATGCTCAACTATGCCGGGCTTAACCCCGACCCTAGAAAAATAGACTACTCACTATTCATGATTAAGAAACTAAAAACTTCAATCAAAGCAAACATTGAAACAAAATTCAAACTTAAATTAATAACAAAAATATCGTCTTACAGAGATCCAGAGGAAAACTAAACAAAACAATCACCGAACAAACTCGACAAACGAACCTCGGAAACCGTCGTTACCGAACCTCGTCACCGACTTCCGATCCGGTTCTCTCTCCTTCAGCCTTCCTCCAAACCTTCTCCAAAACTAGCTCTAAAATTCAACTCCAAAATTCATCCCCTCTCTTTATGCTAAATAGAAGGGTATTTATACTAAAAAATTCCTAAAAAACTAAAAAAGATAAAAGATAAAAACTTTCCTAAAAAGATAGAAACAAACTCTAAAAGATAGAAATAAAATCTAGAAAAATATTAAACCCTAAAATACATATTCTAATAACCCATAAAAGATTCTAAAAAGATACTCAACCGATACGGAAATAAATTCCCGCTCAGGATCGGTGAATAATAAAATAATACTCCGAAATCTTTCTCTTCGTGGCGTCGTTAACGACTCTTCACAGCCTCGTTAACGAGCCTTGGGTTTTGTTTTCTTCAACACCTCCTCTCGTATTCTCGACCTTTGACTTCTTAAATCTTGCACTTTCCCGTCCTTCACTGAGATGCTCCAAATTAGCTCCATTTAGCCCCTTTTCTTACTAAAATCTGCAATATACACAAAATAGCATAGATTCCACTCTTTTCATAGATTTATGCAAAACTATCTAAAAACACTCAAAACTAAACCTAAACTAGACAAAACTAATCCTAATAAGCAAAGAAAACCTATCAAAAACTATACTAAAAATGCGAACATCAAAATACCCCATACTTAGACTTGCTTGTCCTCAAGCAATAATCAAGATATTAACCAAAACCAAAATAAATCATGTTTATCAAGACATAGCCATCCTCAAAAAGCAACATCTACACATAAGAAAATTATAGCAAAAGACTATTAACATCCTTACACATATATGCACTTAAATAGACATAAAATAATACAATCCAACCTCTCAAGGGATATAATGTGTTTCACTCCACTCTCATGTGTTTGGGCTTATAATTTCAATCTCTCAACTCATCCTATATACAAAAACTCATAGAAATTGGAACTTATATCACCAATACTCTCCACCCAAGATTTGTTAAAACAAGAAAAGAATCATCAAGAGAACTTAGGCTCAATGAAAAACTTCATAGAAGTTTCCATTCGGCCGGGTTGTAATGGGGCTTGGTAATAACAATAGGCGTGGAAATATTTGGTCATGTGGTGCTAATAATATCCGGGAATCAAAGACTCCTAAAAACTCACACTTCCATAACTCTCATAAAACAACATACCAAACTTACTCAACATTATGCACACTTATTTTCACTCACCCTTTATCATCCTAGAAAATCTCATAATCAAAATAAAAGAATCTCTTGATATTATCTTTAAACACAAATGCACTTCAACTTTTACTTTCTTTCTTTCTCTCTTTTTTTTTTATTCTCTTCTTCTCTTCTTTTTTTCTTCTCGTTGCCTCGTTAACGAACCCACATCTGGGTCGTTAACGATCCACCGTATACATTTTCTTCTCTTTACAACTTTATTTTGTGCATCTTTTTATCAAGAGACCTTTCTTACATGTAATAGCAAGAGACTTCCAAATCTACCCTTCCCAAATACTCTTCAATTCAAGCAAATAGAAACTCTTTTCTTTCCAATAAAACACAAAATTTTACCTCTCCAATCTAAGTCCTAATTCCTGGATAGGGTCAAGCTTATCTCGGCTAGGGAATAATTTTTGTGGAGCTAAAAATAAAAGGTTTCAGGCCAGAATTGGTTATCAAAAGAAGGAACAATGTAAAGGTAGATAGGGGATAATAGGGCTCATAAAAATAAGTTCTCTATCATATGATCTTCACAAGTAATGAACTATAAATCCTATAAGGGTCTCAAGAAATAGATAACCATCACAATTCCAAGAGATAATATGCATAAAGAGAGTAAATCACACAAAAAAAAAGAAGAGGGATTTTTAATGTTCTCTCTACAAGGCCAAAAATTTCTCACAAGGTAGATTTTGTTGGATTGCATCATCTATGCTATAAAGTATATGTGCTCAATTTCATCTAATGCTATTCTTTTCTAACAAAACAATAATTTCAATTTTAAGAATCCGGCTATACTTTCAAAGACATATTTGCAAGGAATTATATGATTAAACTAGTGATTGCTATCATAGAACTTTAAGAAGGGATATCTATCAATTCTAAACTCTTTTTTGGATTTTAAAATTTTTCAATTTCAATTTTTTTTTGGTTTTTCCGATTTTTTTTAATTTAAAAAGAAATAACAACTACATAGAACACAAAAACACCTAGGACATAGTTTTTCTACTTTCTTCCCACCCCATACTTAAAATTACAGTGTCCCCACTGTAAGAAAAATAAGAAGAAGAGGGAAAAGAAATAGAAAAGAAAACACAAAATTAAAAGAAAAAGAAAAACATAAAACTTACAAAAGTGGAAACAAGGAAAGGAAACTTCATCTTGAGCTTGATCAACGATTCGGTGGAGGAAAGTAGTGCTCAAAGTGCCCCATGAAGTCATACATCGTCCTCCAACGCTCGGCATCCTCCGCCTCTCTCTGACGTTGCCGTTCGTCCTCTATCGACATGCGAGCGGAATAGACGGTTTCCCATCTATCCATCCTCCGATGAATTTGGTTGGTCTGAAGGTGAAGCTGCTGCATCCGTGCAGAAAGATCCTCGGCCCAAGGTGGTGGTATGCTCGATCCTGCGTACTCGGGCTGAGGAGGTGGTGGGTAGTGAGGCTGAAAATGGTCTTGATACATCACCGGGTTGTAAGGCATCAAGCCATATGCATGAGGGTTGACAGGAGCTGGTGGAGGGTCGACAGGAGCTTGCGGCACCTCGTTAACAAAGCTGGTTGCCTCGTTAACAGTGTTGGGCGGTGGCTGGAAATGGTCGTTAACGACCCTGGTTGGCTCGTCGACGAAGATGTTGCCTCCTAATTCCTCCGTCTCCATGTCTTCTTCTGTAAAGTTGAGCTCCTCAGTGCCGCCCTCGGTGTCGGTTTCCTCGGTGTCATTGCCTACGACCTCGGTATCCTCTTGCTCATCTTCTTCTTCATATTCATCCACATCGTCCCGCTCAAACCGGGTGTGACATGGCCTAAGTGAGAGCTCATCCTCCGGTTTTGGATTCAATGGGTAAGGCTGGCCCGTCCACACTTCGTACCAATTCGGTACGTAGAGTAGCTCGTACATGTCGAGGGAAGGTATGACTACTTGATCTCGAACCTTCACCTTGTAACCTCCCTGGGCTTGCACGAAAATCCCGGCACTAATAGTTCTTGTTGAGGAGTTGAGCGTGGGCCGATGTGTAGCGGGTGAGATCCACTCCAAGATTCTTGGCCAAGAGGCTAACCAAATTGCCACACCACACCTCCTTGGACTTGTGGGACTTCCCGATATAGTAGAGCCATTCGTACCCCAAATTCAAGGGGCCGGGCTCCTCGAAGAGGATGGTGCGGAAGCAAGCGACCTCCGTTCTTGTAGACCGGTTCAACTCCTTCTTCGGCCAAAATGTTGCGGCGAGGACTCTCAAGATAATCCGGAAGATGGGGTTGACTATGGTTGCCCCGGATAGCGCCGCGGTAGAGGATTGAATCTCTCCGGTGATGTAGCTCCAAGTGTGGGTCACTCGGTAGTCCTTCAAGCTATAGTCTCTAGACGGGTTTGGGAGCTCCAAGATTGCATTGAACTCCGCCATGGTGAAGTCACGGTCCTCGTTACCGAGCCGGAACCGAATGCGTCCCGGTGAGATCTTCCACGAGAAGTTGGTCTCCAAAGTGGCCAAGAACTCGGATGTTAGGGCCGGGTAATGTGGCAAGCTCTCTTGCTTCAATAAGTGTGCGGCCTCAAGGATCATGAAGGCGTCCTTGACATCCGTGTAGATGCCTGTAGAGACGGCGCTAGACTTCGAGAACCATCGAGTGTAATGGTCCTTCTCCATAAAATCCCGGTAGCGCCGTACTTGGCTCTGACTGCTCAAAATCACGTCGTCCACCCGGGGTGGAGATGGAGACCTGTGGTTCCTCCTCTTCTTCTGGGCTCGGGTAGCGGGTCTGCTTGAACTAGCCATGGATCCTACAAAATAATCGAAAATTTTCCAAGATAAGATCCACTTAAAAATAATAGGTATGAGACCCCATACTTGGTCTCAAAATTAACCTCGGAATTATTCATAAACTACCCAATTGGGTTGTTCACGATGCTGGCCTCGGATCAAGCATTGATGAAGTGCAGGGTCGTTAACGAGCCTGGGTGGGTCGTTAACGACCCGCCGAGAGCAAAACCAGTATGTTCCGAAATTAAATCTACCTCTAATTCAGTACAAATCAAGCATGCAATCTTCTATTATTCTCCACAAATCCCCCATAGGGTAAAAGTACCCCATACTTACTCAATTACCCATCCCGAACATGCTAAAAATTACCCGGAAATTTGACATGCAAAGTTCGAATTTTTAGATCTAGAACAAGAAAAATTCATGCTTTCCTAACTAAAGGTATACAATAGCAATTCTAACATGAATAATCTTACCTAAAACATGAACAACTAAGCATAATCAAGAATTTTTAGAGCGGAATTAAGCATGCTCATCGATCTCCCTAATAATCATGATTCAAGATATGAAATTTAACCCTATAAATTATCAATCATGCAATTTCAAGCAAGGGTTTAGAAATCATACCGGAGAACCGAGAATTAAAAGAACAAGGGTCGGAATCGGGGTCATTAACGAGCTCGTCGTCAACGGTGAATGGCTTCCGAACTCCGGTAACGATGGTGTCTCTGGTGGTCGTTATCGTGGGATTTCCGACTCGGTGGGAGAGAAGGGATTGAGAGAGTTTTGGGTGGAGAATGAATGTTTGGAGAGATTGTGGTAGAATTTTGGGAGGGGTAGAAGGGTTTATATAGGAGGGGTAAGGATAGAAGGGGGTGGCGGCTAGGGTTAGAAAAATTAACTAGGTTAGAATTACTTACCTGCCCCGTATTGTGACGAATCAGGTCGTCCGAACCGGGTCGTTAACGACCCTGGGTGGGTCGTTAACGAGCCACCGTGGCCTTCTTGAGTGAATTTTCGACCCCTTTTTCCTGAAATCTTGTTAGCTCAAAAAATCTTATTTCTATCCTATTTAAAACTAAGAAAAGAAAAATAAAAGAAAGCTAAGAAATAATCTAAAAAAGAAAAATAAAAAGAAAATAAAATAAACTAAACCTATTCTAAAAAGCGGGTTGCCTCCCGTGAGCGCTATGTTTAACGTCGTTAGCCCGACGAGCTCTTTTGCTAGTCTCATGGTGGTTCATGTACGGCCATGTTGGGGTCATGAGATACCTTGCCTGTAGCCTTACTGCCCCTGTGCACTTGAATTGCTAAATTAGGACCTTCTTCTTCTATCAGCAAGCTCGATATCCCTGGATTGTTAGTGTAGTCCGAAAGCCAAGGTGGTTTGGACTTTTTTGTAACCTCTGTAGTAGGGCCGTTGTGCATGGGAAAATCAGTGATCGGCAGATATGGCTCGGTAGGGACTGTGGTGTCGAGTTCGGGTTGAGTCAACTCTAGTTGTGCCACTCCGATTGGGTCGTTGGCTTTTTTATCTAAATTGAATTCCACCCGTTCCTCTCCTATATCAAAAGTGAGGAGTCCCTTACGCACATCAACTCTTGCTCCTGCTGTGGCTAAGAATGGTCGCCCGAGAATTATGGGGACATGAGGGTCTTCAGGCATGTCAAGGACAATAAAATCATTCGGTGTAAAGAATTTCCCGACTTGGATAGGGTAATCGTCCACTACTCCTGTGGCCTTGACACTTGACCCATCAATGTATAGATTCATGTCTACCGGTTCTAGTGGTCCCATATTGGCTTTAGACCAGATTGAGAGTGGAACAAGACTAGCACTGGCACCAAGATCGCATAAAGATTTGAACTTGTGGTTGCCTATGCCGATTGTGCTTGCAAACCTCCCAGGATCTCCAAGCTTTTCTAGAAGAGCTATGGATCTGACCTCGTCCTGCAGCTCTGTAATAGATCTTTTCCTGCTAAGAATATCTTTCAAGAATTTTGTGTAAGCCGACATTTCGCTTAGGGCCTCAGCGAATGGGATGGAAATATTAATGCCCTGAAGAATCTTAACGAAACGCTTGAACTTACTCTCAGTAGAGTCCATAGATTTTTTAGTTGGAAATGGAAGAGTTTTCACCATTCTCGGAACCAAGTTAGGTTCGAGAGGTGAGAGTACCGGGTCGACATTGGGGTCGTTCGGTGTCCTCGGCGGGTCGTTACCGACCCTGATGGGGTCGTTAACTACCTTGGAATTGGGAGGAAGACTCGGTTTAGAGAACTTACCTGGGGTGGGCTCGTCAGGAATCCTCGGAGCCTCGTCATCCTGGCTTGTAGGTTCGGTATTAGCTCTCGCTGGCTCGTTAACGAGCTGGTTGGCGAGGTCTTTTTCCTCTTTTTCGTCAGCTTGAACTCTATCTGGCAATGTCTTCCCGTTCTGAGGTGTACCGCTGCTATTTGGCCTCTAGGGTTCTCCTCGGGACGGCCCGGGAGTTGCCCTTGTGGTCTTGGAATCCGTGCAGCAAGGTCTCCTAGTTGGGAATCAACACTTCTCTTTCAAATATCGAACTCTCCCCATCTTTTATCCTGCCGGTTCAGCTTGGCTTGGACGTCATCAACCTTGTTGTTCACTCCGTTGATGCTCTCTTTAATCTCCTGAACCCATGATGGTGTCTCCTGATGGCCTGGAGGTCGGTATGGTGCAGGTCGTCTATCTTGTGGGGGTCCTGTGTAATTGTGATTTGTATTCTGATTGCCCCATGGTTGATAGTTGTTTGACCTGTCATTATAATTAGGCTGGTTCCTGTAGGGTCCTCTCATGTAATTCATCTCAGCTATCGTCTCAGCGGTTCTAACCTGCTCAATGTTAGTGCAAGCAGAAGTACTATGCGCGGAAGAACCACATTCTTGACATGATTGAGAGAATTTCAGAAAACTTACCTGTTTCTTCACACGGTTGACCTCATCTTGTAAGAATTGATTTTTAACATCGGGGTCAACTTCATCTCGATTGGGCACATAGAGACGTTTTTGAGTTTGTGGAGCCTGCTGGGTTCCGTACATAGCATCGTAATTCGCCAACTTGTCCAACAGTTCCCACGCCTCTGTCGGGTTCATCTCTATAAAACCGCACGCAGTATCCGTGTTGATGCGGTTCTTGGTCTCCGCGTTGATACCTTGGAAAAAGATTTCTTGCAATACATATAAAGGTTTACCATGAGAAGCATCTCTTTAAATCTTTCCCATGTTTCAACAAATGTCTCATTAGGCAACTGGTGATAAGAGGTGATGCGTTTCCTTAACTCCGTTGTCTTAGCAGGAGGGAAAAACTTTGTAAGAAACTGATCATACAAAGCTTTCCAAGTCCTGATAGACTTAGAAGGTAGGCTCTCTAACCAGTTCAGGGCCTTTCCAGTAAGTGACCATCTAAAAGCTTTTAACAGAACATATTCTAGCGAGACACCTTCAGCAGCTATGGTGTCACATAAATCAAGAAAATTTCTAATATGCTCCATAGGGCACTCAGCAGGTTTCCCTTCAAACTGAGCCCGTTTAATCAAGGATATAAATTGAGACTTGATCTCAAAAGGTTTCTCTATCGCAGGAAGCACAATAGGGGATTCTGGCACCCTCAGTTCCGGATGCATGTATTGCTTGGCATTCCTTGGATAGGAATTTAGCTCTTCTTGCAGTCGAGCCTTGTCTGCATCAGCGCCGTCCTTCTCGGCTTTCAGTGCCTCCATCTGGGTCCGGAGGATCTCTAACTCGCGAGCCATCTCTTCAGCTGTGGCCATGGATCGGTTTTCTCGGAGTCGTCGGTGCAAGGAACGTTCGGGTTTTGAGTAATAACTGGAGCTATCAAACTGAAGCCTTCTTCGTCCTACCGGCATACACTGAGAAAACAAACAAAGAAAACAAAAATTAAAAACAAAAACAGGGTCGGGCTAGTCCCAATCCCAAAGATAAACTAACAACTCGTTGCTTCCCCGGCAACGACGCCAATTTGTTGAGAGGGTTTCTAGACAACAAATAAATTTATAAGTCAAGACCCCGCTGAGTACAGTGGAGTCAGGATCGTTCCACAGGAAGCAAGGTTGTTTGTCTATCAATCTAATAAAAATAAAACAAAACACTCACGAGATGCCTCGTTAACGACCTTGTCAGGATCGTTACCGAACCACCGAACACAAAAATACTAATTAACGACCTAATAAAATTCTAATTAATACTCGGTACCGAAGCAAGTATTCAGCAACGAAGATTTATCAGAAATAATTCAATAAAAACAAATATCTAGGATAAGGGACACCACAACATAGCCAAGCATAAGAATTCGTAAGAATATAAGATCATGCCTTTAAATAGATAGAGTCATCAACTTTCATTGACTTAACAAGTAAATTAATCTATTTTCATAAACTAACTCACTCAATTGCTTGTTTTGGATCTAAAGCTTGAAACTTTCGTTGTCAAACAATATCAACCTTCAAGTTACTAACTTTCTCTTTCAATCAAGTTAAAACTCAAATTACCTCAACTCCCGCTTCGGTATTAAGCACAACAAACAATCTCAATAAAGATAAAAAGGCATTCAACACACAATCTTACTCATCCAACATGCTCAACTATGCCGGGCTTAACCCCGACCCTAGAAAAATAGACTACTCACTATTCATGATTAAGAAACTAAAAACTTCAATCAAAGCAAACATTGAAACAAAATTCAAACTTAAATTAATAACAAAAATATCGTCTTACAGAGATCCAGAGGAAAACTAAACAAAACAATCACCGAACAAACTCGACAAACGAACCTCGGAAACCGTCGTTACCGAACCTCGTCACCGACTTCCGATCCGGTTCTCTCTCCTTCGGCCTTCCTCCAAACCTTCTCCAAAACTAGCTCTAAAATTCAACTCCAAAATTCATCCCCTCTCTTTATGCTAAATAGAAGGGTATTTATACTAGAAAAATCCTAAAAAACTAAAAAAACTAAAAGATAAAAACTTTCCTAAAAAGATAGAAACAAACTCTAAAAGATAGAAATAAAACCTAGAAAGATATTAAACCCTAAAATACATATTCTAATAACCCATAAAAGATTCTAAAAAGATACTCAATAAATACGGAAATAAATTCCCGCTCAGGATCGGTGAATAATAAAATAATACTCCGAAATCTTTCTCTTCGTGGCCTCGTTAACGACCCTTCACAGCCTCGTTAACGAGCCTTGAGTTTTGTTTTCTTCAACACCTCCTCTCGTATTCTCGAGCTTTGACTTCTTAAATCTTGCACTTTCCCGTCCTTCACTGAGATGCTCCAAATTAGCTCCATTTAGCCCCTTTTCTTACTAAAATCTGCAATATACACAAAATAGCGTAGATTCCACTCTTTTCATAGATTTATGCAAAACTATCTAAAAACACTCAAAACTAAACCTAAACTAGACAAAACTAATCCTAATAAGCAAAGAAAACCTATCAAAACCTATACTAAAAATGCGAACATCAATATGAAAACCTCTATAAGTTACGTTTTTAGCAACTACAATGTAATTTATTCTTTGTTTCTTAGATATGTACCTCTTCAGTCATGCATGAACTGGTTGACATCGAATGACAATGATAGAGGAAGCAACTGGCCACTCTATTATAAATCTTGGACATGAGGTTGGTAGCATTGTGACAATCATCACAATCTCTACTTTCACTATGTTTTACAAGTGAAGTTTGTCAGAAATGAGCAATAAATTGTGGGTGCATAGCTGGTAGTTTTCTTGCCCTGTTGTTCTATTTCTAGCCTCTTCTCTTTTAGTTGCAAATTTTCATTTTCTTCTTTTCATTTTTGTTGTGTATTTACTTCATTTTTCACATCAACGTACAAACTTACATTCAAGAGATGTTAATTTTTTTTTTAATAAAGGGTAATTTGTATTAAGAGGGGGGGAATGTACAAAACAAGAGTTATGGTGCAACACTATACATTCCAACAAAAAACCCCTAAGAGCCCGAATCCAAAGGCAACAAAAACAGGCTTAGAAACAACAACATAACAAGAACAACAAAAACAAACTAGAAGAACCGGCTAGTGATGAATTTGAAGGGCACGACCAAGATTCATTGCTTGTCGCCTTCTTCCCAGTGCGAGTCCACTTGGCAAGGATGCAAAGTTTAGTATTAAAGATGACTTCCTGAGCACAATACCTCTCTGAATGAACCCTTCATCTAAACAATAATGCCAGCAACTAGATATACCACAAAAAACTAATCAAAAGTCACAAACTAATCAAAAGTCATTCCACAAACTAGTCAAAGTCACAGACTAATCATCACCCCCTAGCATCTTTTTCTTCTTCATCTGAATCATTAAACTCAACATACAATAACATGCCCATCTTAGTACAAGCATGTACTACACATTCAATTTTATATAGACTTGCATCTGCTCCTTCCAAATCAAATGCACTCACAATGAACCTAAAATCAGCTCTTGCAGTGCCTCCCTTATCAGCCTTAAGCATTTCTCTTGAAATGTTGCCCCAATTGTTGAGGAGGGCTTAGATAACAAGGATTCATTTTGTAATGTTGAGAGGGATTTACTTGACAACAACTAAATTTATAGTCAAGATCCCGCTAAGTATAGCAGAGTCATGATCGTCCACGTGAAGCGAGGTTGTGTCTAATAACTAAACTAAGAAGCAAAAGAGAAGGCAAAATAAAGATATAAACAAAGTAAAACAAAGCAAAACAACTAAACAAGCACACTGGAAGGGGTCGATATTGACCTTGTTAGGGTCGTTACCGAGGTGCAAACTAGGCTGAAAAACTAAGTAAACAACAAGACAAAGGGGAAAATTGCGTGTGGGTACCGACCTAGAGAGGGTCGATAACGAGACACCTGGGTTTGAAATTCGACTAAAAAAAGAGATAAAATCTAGGATAAGGGTCTAGCACAACATAATCATGCAAATTCAAACAATATGAATTATAAGAATCATGCCTTTAACATAAAGTTATCAACTTTCGTTGAATAATCAAGCAAATCAATCAACTTTCATAAATTAATCACTTAATCTAATTATTTTCATCTAAAAGTTCTCAACTTTCGTCTCAAACTTTATCTCGTAATCAAATTCACAACTCTCTCTTTCAGTTAAGTTAGGAACATGAAATACTTCGAATTTCATCAAAGCTTTTGCACAAACAAGTAGAAGAATAGATAAAAGGCATTCAATTCATTTATCATATCATCATTCATGCACAAACATGTTGGGTTTCTAACTCCAACCCTAGAATAAAAGACTACTCACTCATAATGGAAAGAAACAAATAAAGCAATTAAGAGAAAACATGATTTGAATTAAAACTAAAGGCTTACTTGAATTAAAACTTCAAACTTGTCTTAGAACACACTTAGAACACAAGAAATCTCCAACAATCTTCTTCCTTGTGCTCCAAGCAACAACTTGTCTTCTAAAAACCTAAACTTGCGTCAATCTTAATATAGGGGACGAGAGAGATGAGAGAGCTAGATTGTGTCTAAACAAGAGTATTTATGCTAGAACATCCCTCTAAAAAGTTTCCATAAAAACAAAACCTACTAAATATAAAAGATTACGGAATAAAAGCAATTAATGCACTAGGTCGACTGTGTTGAGTGCCTCGGTACCGACCCCTAGAGGGTCGATATCGAGGTTAGTTTTGGCTTGTTTTCTTGTTTTTCTTCCTTCTTCTCTTTGGATTTTGTGGGAGTTCCTTCCATAGCTTTCTTCTTTTCTTCCTCCTAGCTTGATCCCCTCCTTTCATGTCCTTGAATGCTTAAAACCCGCTTCAAAACCTACATAAAAACACACAAGTAGCGTAGTCTCCATACTTTTCACAAAATATGCAAACTATACTAATAAGACACAAAACACTCAAAAAAACACAACTAAACTAAACTAAATGACCTAGAAAAACATACTAAAACTATTCTAATAACATGGACATTTGGTAACTTTCGTATGGGGCCCGGCGACGATCGAGGGACAGGTGGAATCGGGGAACAATTTGCTCCACAAACACTTTAAATCATGTACCTTCAATAATTATCAAAATGAGTGGGAAAAAACCCTTCAAGAAACGCGTGCCTTGGGTAGGATTGGATCTAGAAACATCGAGAACATATCTTGCAATGTCGGAGCAGTGGCACATTAGATCTCATGCAATGTGTGGTTTACACTCTGTATAGCTTGCTTTGCTCGTCAGATTAATTGACTCGGGAAAGGAATATGTCTGACCTTGTTCGAACTCCATCAATGGTCCATCTTCTACACGAAAAGCCACTACATAAAGGTTGTATCTTTGAATCCTTAGAGTGATTTTTCTCCTCTCCATGCCTTTATCTAAATAGGCGCCATATTTTAGGTCAAACCACTTCCATTCATCGTTAGGCGTGTCTTTTCTCATGTCTGGAAGGAATGGGATGTTGTGGAGAAAATCTCCTCTCGGGGGAATTCGCCCCAAAGTAGGCGATATAAATTATGAATATTCCCTCTATTGATGTCGAACTCCTCATAAGAAATGTCACTACATAAGGAATTAACAAAATCAAAATCACTAAATGATATACAAGCATATTTTTCACATTTTTGATTATGTTGGGGAAATTCTGACCATATAAGAAGCATGGAATCTCAACCCTTCCCATAAGGAGATCGTGATGGTCATCTCCGTCGCCAAGCCCTTCGAACTGCCCGATGGCTGGGTGGTTGAGGTCAAACCTTGTCCTCATAATTCTTTCATGTTGAGTGCTACTGGATTTGTCATTCTCTCACTGTTTTCCATTCATCAATTATTCGATTCTGTGCAAAATTGGGCGAGTTTTGGGTGATTGAGAGAGCACATTGCGAATTTTCGAGTTCTGGTCTCCCTCACGTCACTCAATTGCAAAAATTTCAATTTCCTATTTCCGCGCCCACTTAGAAGAATTAGTATGTGATTATATATGCCCAAGAATCAAGACCATTGATCACAATGGATAATATCAAAGGGAGAACAAGTTTTCGATTAAGATAATTGAAATGATAGTCTCACATGTTTGCCTAAATGACAAGCTTGACGTAAAGGAACACGAGAGTGTTCATTACAAGTAATTGAATTTGATTGCTGAAGATAATGAAAAATATGATCGCCTGGATGACAGAGACGTCGGTGCCATAGAGTAGTGGTGGGGGCAATCGAGGCTCTAAGGGCGACATAGGACTCGTTATTTTGATGGAAGAGATAGAGGTCTCCTTGACTATTGCACCGGTGGATGTCTCTCTTGGTGGGAAGGTCCTTCACAGAGAAACTGAAAGGATCAAATTCAATAGAGCAATGATTATCAGTTGTAAAATTTTGAACCGAAATCAAATTTTTGATGTGATGCAGAGTGACGAAACATTTTTGAGAAAGAGATTAGGTTTATGGGAGAGGTGAGTATGACCAATATGAGTGATCGGGATGGAGTCTCCATTACCAACAATGACTTTTGAGGAATGAATGCTATGTTTAAAAAGAGGACTGAGATTACCTACATGTGATGTCATATGTGAGGAGGTTGCGGAGTCCATGTACCAGCCGTTGTCAGTAGGGGCCCGAAGAGACATGTTGTCCATTGCATTCATTAAACAATTTGGTGGAGCATACGGTGGTTGATAGGAATACATCGCCTGAGAGGGGGAGTTAGGATGTGGAGGTTGTTGAGGGCATGTCCCGAGCAAGCCGGATCCCCATTGTTGTTGCCAGGGCGCCCATTTTTGGTGATTCGGGTATTGTTGCATCCATTGAGACTAGCCGTCTCGCCATTGCCTCGACCGCGAGCCCTTCCTCGTTTTCCGCCACGATTGTTGTGAGAAGTGGGCGCTTGTTGCTGCTGGTTTGGAGGAGGCGGATTAGACGACTGAGTAGTCGGGGGAGGAGGAGGAGTTGTATTAGTTACGGTGAGTGCGGTGGAGGACGAGGTTGTTTGAGCTCTTCGACATTCTTCAAGCAAGAGTGTGCTGCGACACTCTTGGAAAGTAGGAAATGGCCGCTGCGTAGAAATGATAGCAGCCTGTAATATCCGCTAAAATTCTAAATAAAATAAAACGGATATTTATCTCAATAATTTTTTTTTCTCAAAAGTAGAGAATTTAATAACCTTATAATTACTTATTAAATTATAAAGGGTTATAAAAGTTATTATAATGGCAATTAAATTTTTTATTAAATATATTCAGCAAATCCGATATGCATTTAAATATATTTTTTTCTCTTAGAATAGAGAGTTTTAATATTCTTATAATTTTCATAATAAACTATAAAAATGTTATAAAAGTTTATCAAAGTGACAAATGAAAATTAAAAACAAAGATGGTTCATATTAATTTTGAATTTTTGTTTAATGTCATATCACAAGCAAGTAAAAATAAAAGGAGGGGCAAAATAAAAAGGTGTCAAGAGGGAGACTCGAACCTGAGACCCCTTGCACCTTTCACAAACTCAAACACACTCAATTCCGCTAGGCTAACTCAATTTCATCTACCCAAATTACAACTCTTTTAAAATTTATTTCAACTTAATCTTCTTCTTTCCAAATTTCCCAAATCAATGGTTTGATTGATTTGACGCATATTCAAGCCATTGTTTCCACCCATTGTTTCCTCCTCTTCCTTGCAAGACTCTCCATAGTGCATCATCAAAAAGTCATCAACAAAGAAACACACCACTCCCCAATCCCCATCTTTCTCCTTCTTCTTCAATGGCCAAAACCATTAATGGTGGATCATGAGAAGGACTCCAATTGCCTATTTAAAGGCTCAAAAACTCCACACAATTTCACACAACCAATTTTCTCTCCTTCTACATCAAAAATTCGTCCAAATTCCAAGCCAAAACCCCCTAAAATTGTTCTTCCCCAAATCTGATTTTTTCCCATTCAAAAATCCACAAAAAAATCCCCTTCTTCTTCCCTAGGGCCGCCGGACGCCGCCCTTGCCCTGCCGGACCGCCGGAGATCAACCGCGCGCACCACTAGCAGCCGTCGGAGCCCGTCGTCGTCGTCCACCGGTGGCCTGTTGAAGTCCGTCGTTCAGCCCTGATGCTCTGTCTGGTTCCACGCAAGAGAAGAAAGGAGGAGGAAGGAAGAAAAGGGAGATGGGCTTGTCTTAGTATTTTTGGGATGAGTTTTTAGGCCCATATGCATTTTAAATTACCCATTAGATTTTTATGAAAGGAAAAGAAAAAGGAGAGGCCCAATTTCGCCCACCTCGTTATCCGTGCCCAATCCGCTCTCGTTTTCACTCGGTATATATTCCCGACTCATAATTTATCTACTATCTATTTTAAAATTATTTTTTTCATATAAATAATATTTGTTTAAAACAATTTGAATAAATATTACCATGGGCTATTAAAAAAGGAATATATGGAATAGATTCGATTTGCATGCCATCTAGGAGTAATATAATTTTAATAAATAATATATATAATATCAATATTCATAAGAATGTTTTTAAGGATATTGGATTAAAAATGGGAGAAATATTAAGTTAGGCATCTTTTCCCTTTATTATAAAATAAGTAACATGAAATAAATGAAATAAATAAAATAAGGTTTTTATTAATAAGAAATACCCATGCATGTTAACTTAGTCCTTTTAGGTCATTAAGTAAGTTATAAAGAAATCAAATAAAGATTTAATTTAAATAAAATATTATGTAGGAGATCTTGGTAGTTGTAGGAGAGAAACTAATTAGAGTTACTATGGTAAATTTAAATCCTACTAATATACTTAAATTATTATTGTATTTTAAAAAAATTATGCAAGGCATGCTATTTTCATAATATCAAAGGGGTTTTATAAAGATATAGCATATGAGGTATAGTCCTTAATATTAAAAATAATACCTTTATAAAGAAACAAAATTTGTATAAGATAATGCCATTACCTTCAGAGAAGTTAAGGATTTATGAAATCAAATACTATGATAATAATAACAAAATCATTATTTAAAATTGCCATACCTCTAGGTGTAGAGAATTGCCATAGAGATAGTTTTATTCATAATATATGCTAATGGTGATAAAATTCTTATGAAATCTTATAATAATAATTATTCTAAATAATTTATAGGGGAACTTTTATAAAAATATTGTTATAAAAGTTGTAGCTATGAACTATAGTTGGATACTAGATATTGATCTTATAAAAATAAATTATAAACAATAGTCATATTACTAAAGTTATCATTTATGAAAGGAATGTTAGTTTAATATATCTCTAGGTGTAGAAATTTCTTACAAGACATAAGTTCTATTTTAAATATAAAAATTTTGATCTTAGATTGAATTTATGATAATATATAGTTATGTGGATTACTTGCATGAAAAGAAATAATTAAAATATGACAAAGATATTCTTTTGTCACCTAAGATATTATATCTATAAGTAAAGTAAGATATCTATTAAGCCATGATCATGTTTTTATAAACTCTATAATATGAGAAGAATTATGGGAATAAAATAAATGAGATTATTTTAATATATGTTGATTTTAGGAAAGTTACCTTATAAAGTAGTAGAAAGTTTTAATTATGGAAATTTCCAAGAAAATAGATTATAATTATTCTATACTTAAAATAATATGGCTTATGTAGTTAAATAAGATTCTATTAAGAGAATATTATTAATAAAATGTTCTTGGAAGGAAAATAATACTTTAAGCTTTATAATGAACCTTTGTAAATTAAAAGGGGCAATATTGAAATTTTAAAATAAGTTTAGTAAGTTGTTTAAAAGAAATTCTTTTTAAATGGAAGAAAGTATGCACACTTAAAATGTCTTTTAGGTCAAGTGTTATCAAATATTTTAGGAAGTTATACTTGTTTAAATATATTAAGAAATTAGCAAGTGAGAGTAAAGGAAATTATTTTAATAATATTGAATAAGGATTTTTTTTAGGAATAAAAAGGATATTACAAGATCAAAATAATAATAAAGGAATATTATTATGTTAAATGATCATCTAAATTATTATCATAATAATTTAGAATTCCTTTTCCCTTATATAAATTATATAAGAGAGAATCCAAGCTTAGGAGAAACTCGTATTTAAAGTTCGCTCGTAAATTCCGTGTTGATAGGTCGGGATTCTCGCTCGAAGCCGTGAATCAAATATTTCTGTCAAGCTCGATAGTAGACTCGTGGAAGCTAAGGCAAGTGGAATTTCCCCTTGTGCCCTTCTATATCCGTCTATATGATATTTCTCGATGTTGGGAACGACTTGTATGCTTAAATAAAAATGAACCTAGGAAATATCGATTGCTAGAAGTAACGACTATTGTTAGCATAGATTGCTTTATATATTCCTTGTTAGGACTATTTATGCTAGTGTGGTTATTATCTTGATTGTTACGATCTCGCTTCGAGATCAACGTCGAACTAGTGAGGGGCGTGGGATAGCCAACGCCTCTACATAACCCCATTAAGTCGTAAGTGCCTACGCGTTTGAAGTAAGACTTTCGAGATCATGATCCCATCCACTCCGATTGCAAGGAGGGATGAGCGCACTCTAGCTAAGTGCCGGGAAACGGAGTTTTCCCTCGGGTGGCTCGGATTATCCGTGTCCCACCACATTCTCTTTTAAATCATAAATGGAATCGAACATCTTTTGCCACTAAATAAGATAAGTGCTAAGGCACAATTAAGATGACAAAACCGGACCGGTCTCAAATGATCGATCCGACCCTCGGTCCGCTTAGGGCGCGAGTGGTGTTTGACTTGTTTGAATAAATGAATGTTCCCAACATACTTTCAATTCTAAAGAAGACTACAATCTAGTAGTACTTCTCTTGCTCATCAAGCTATCCCTTTTGGATATGCTACCGCTATCTTTCATATCTTAGCTCCACATAAACAAGCTCGTCATAAACACAACCTTACTATATCATTCGATAAGACTTGAAATTACCGAAATACCCTCGTGAAGTTCCATTCCCGCTTGCTTAGTCTCTTAGACTAATTCTTCTTTTCCGCATGTTTGCCTGGAATTCTCTCGCCCCTCGCGAATTATGTCAGAATCTAGGAATCCCAACAAGGCGTGAAGTGAAGTGAAGACGAAGGAAGAACAAGGATTTTCAAGATGTACCTTTCAATCATTTTACTTTAGTTTCGTTATGTTTCAAGGACAAGCAGGTTTTGCAATTCAATTCCAAACAACTTTAGATTTGAAAACAATTTAAGATGTTTTGTAAGAACCATGTCTCCCTCGGGAGCACCTTTTCTCATTATGTATTATGTTTTATTCCGCATTTTAATTGTTCTATATCATTCTAAAAGCCTTGGGTGACTTTGGACGGTAAAGTCCGAGGTCACTGGCGGTAATACTCAATGTTGTAAAAATAGGGGTGTTACACAGCCATGGTTCCGAAGTCGTCGTTCAAGCCACGTATGGTTTGGAGAATGAGAGTTTCATCGGAAACCGGTTGATCAACGTCAATTAAGCCGTCCGCGAGTGTCTTGAGTTTTTGACAATAGTCGGTGATGGACATGGATCCTTGGTTCAATCTGCGGAACAGAGCCTCCAAGTGGATTGCTCGACTCTTCTTGTTATCCCGGAAGAGATTTTCAATGGATGTCCATATTTCTTGAGCGGTGACTTTGGATTTCATGACGTTCTCAAAGATATCCATGGAAATGGATCTATAGATCCAAGCAAGGACGATATAGTCCAGCATTTGCCAATTTGCATCCATGGATGGTTGGGAGGAGGAACCATCGACATGATTCTGAATGGAGAATTTGCCTAAAGTGTCGAGAAATAATTCTTGCCATTTGTTTTAGTTGGATGAAGAGAGATATAGTTGGATTGGCACATGTGTTTTAGTTGGATGAAGAGAGATATAGTTAGATATGGAAATAGGGGGAGGAAGATTGGGCAAAAGGATTGTCTTGGCAAGGAGATTGCTCATTGTCGGAATCGTAGCTAGCCATTGAAAAAGAAACGAGAAGAGATAGAGGAAAGTGGAAAAGTGGAAAGAATTATGGCATGATACCATATTACCATGAAAGATAATATTGCCCGAATGAATTACCTTTGTCTTGATAAGGGAATATATATAAAAATACACTGAGGGTATTAACAAGAGAATTACATCATAACAAGATTACAAGATCGTGTGCCGGTCAACTAGGTTGACTAACAAAAGTCACTTCATAAAGGTTGTGTATCTTTCAATCCTTAGAATGATTATTCTCCTCACCATGCCTTTAGCTAAATAGGCGCCTAATTGTAGGTAGAACCATTTCCATTCACCCTCAGGCGTGTCTTTCTCATGTCTGGAAGGAACGTGATATTGTGAGAGAAAATCTCCTCTCGAGGGAATTTGTCCCAAAGTAGGTGATATAAATTATGAATCTTCCCTCTGTTGATGTCGAACTCCCCATGAGAAATGTCATTGCATAAGGAATTAACAAAATCAAAACACTGAATGATATACAAGCATATTGTTATTATACACTAATGTTTAACACGTCTGTTGGACGGCGCAAATTTTATATTTTACAAAAAATTCGGTATTAAGATATTTTCCATATGCATTTGTTGCATTCAACTTCCTGCATAACATTACTTCCAATTGATGATGGTACTGATATCGCTTCTTCAAATGGTCGTACAAGTGAGGTATAAAGATAATGGGTAGTTTGTACATGATGTGACCTTATATATACATTCGAGGAGTAACTTCAAAAAGGTAGTTCATGACTATTTATTACTCCCTCCGCCCCACAACTATCCGGTGTAATACATTAAAGAAAAAATTTGAAAGGATGATTGCAAAAATCTATTCCTTCTTATAATATTGATCCAAATAATAAGTATCTTATTTTAATACATTAAAAAAAGAATCCGAAAGGTTGATTATAAAAATTAAATCTTGTTAATACAATAAGTTGGCTAGGTCTATATCTTCTAAAGTAATTTCTTATTATTAATACATTTGAAAAGGAATTTGAAATTAGCAAAATTGAAGTGAATGTATTAAATTATGACATTTATTCGACTTTTGAGGATAACATTTCTAGTTGTAAGTTAAGAATCTGGAGATCGAAGAGATAAGCTAGAATCTTCCTCTAACTAACTACTAGCTAGGATTAGCTAAGATTACGATAATAAACATGATAGGAATATTATTATTTTTTTGACAAAGTCAAAAAATCTCTAATCTTCCTTTAACTACTGGCTAGGATTACGATAATAAAACATGATAGGAAATATTGACTCCAAGTCAAACGGACCCCAAGTCAACAATATCATTAATGTTGACGATGAAACGCAACTTACATGTCCTTTACTTCGCTCCTCTACTGGTTTGACATTGTTGTTCAGAAGAAGAAATGAAAACTCGTTGTGGACTTTGAACTAGGTAGAGAAGGAAGAAATGGAAACCCAATTGAATGAAATTGGCGCCGAATCCGTCTTTCTGTCTATTTTATCTCTCCGGTTCTCTTTCCTACCCTAGAGCCCCCTTACAATGCACTTGTAGATGAGAAAAATCCCACCGTCGCCGGTTAAACCCTAGAATTTTTGATTTAGTCTCTCTTACAAAAGCTGATGTATACCATCGAGCGGTACACTTCCTACTCTACCTCACTCTACAATTGCAAACGGCCGGAATGGCACGTGATGGAAAGTGAGGCACGTGATACCTGGTGAGTATTTCATTATATTTTTCACATTTTTTTATTATGTTGGGGAAATTCTGACCGCATAAGAATAATACGTGATGGAAGTGAGGCACATGATATTGTTGAATCATTATTTCATTATATTTTTCACATTTTTTGATTATATTGGGGAAATTCCGACCGCAGAAGAAGCGTGGAATCTCAACCCTTCCCATAAGGAGATCGTGACGGTCACCTCCTTCGCCAGGCCCTTTGAAGTGCCCGACGGTTGGGTGGTGGAGGTCAAACCTCATCCTCGCAATTCTTTCATGTTGCGTGCTACTGGATTTGTCATGCTCTCATTGTTTTTCATTCATCAATTATTCGATTTCGTGCAAAAGTGGGCGAGCTTTGGGTGATTGAGAGAGCACATTGCGAATTTTCGAGTTCTAGTCTCCCTCACGTCACTCAATCGCAAAAATTTCAATTTCCTATTTCCGCACCCACTTAGAAGAATTAGTATGTGATTATATATGTTCCAGAATCAAGACCATACATCACAATGGATAATATCAAATAGAGAACAAGTTTTTGATTGAGATAATTGAAATGGTAGTCTCACATGTTTGCCAAAATGACAAGCTTGACGTAAAAGAACACAAGAGTGTTTATTACAAGTAATTGAATTTGATTGTTGAAGACAATAAAAATATGATCGCCTGGATGACAGAGGCGTCGGTGCCATAGAGTAGTGGTGGGGGCAACCGAGGCTGTGAGGGCGACGGAGGGCTGGTTATTTTGATGGAAGGGATAGAGGTCTCCTTGACTATTGCACCGTTGGATCTCTCTCTTGGTGGGAAGGTCCTTCACAGAGAAACCGAAAGGATCAAATTCAATAGATCAGTGATAATCAGTTGTAATTTTTTTGATGAGATGCGGAATCAGTATGACCAACATGGGTGATTGGGATGGAGTCTCCATTACCAACAATGACGTTTGAGGAATGAATGCTAGGTTTAAAAAGAGGATTGAGATTACCTGCATGTGATGTCATGTGTGAGGAGGCTGCGGAGTCCATGTACCAGCCGTTGTCGGTAGAGGCCCGAAGAGACATGTTGTCCACTGCATTCATTACAATGCACTAGTAGAAGAGAAAAATCCCACCGTCGCCAGTTAAACCCTAGAATTTTTTATTCAGTCTCTCTTACAAAGCTGATGTATACCATCGGGAGGTACACTTCCTACTCTACCTCTCTCTGCAATTTCAAACGGTCGAAATGGCACGCGATGGGAAGTGAGGCACGTGATACCTGGGGAGTATGCCATTATATTTTTTCACATTTTTTTATTATGTTGGGGAAGTTCCGACCTCATAAGAATGGCACGTGATGGAAGTGAGGCACGTAATATTGGTGAGTCATTATTTCATTATATTTTTCACATTTTTTGATTATGTTGGAGAAATCCAACTGCATAAGAAGCGTGGAATCTCAACCCTTCCCATAAGGAGAACGTGACGGTCACCTCTGTCGCCCTTCAAACTGCCCGACGGTTAGGTGGTGGAGGTCAAACCTCGTCCTCGCAATTCTTTCAAGTTGTGTGCTACTTGATTTGTCATGCTCTCACTGTTTTCCATTCATCAATTATTCGATTTCGTTAAAAATTGGGCGAGCTTTGGGTGATTGAGAGAGCACATTGCGAATTTTCGAGTTCCAGTCTCCCTCACATCACTCAATCGCAAAAATTTCAATTTGCTATTTCCGCGCCCACTTAGAAGAATTAGTATGTGATTATATATGTTCAAGAATCAAGACTTAGTGTTTATTAACAGTGGTTAATGCAATTGATCAACATCTTTTTTCATCATATTGCCTGCAATTGACAATTTGATGATTCAATTGTAAGCTATGGCATGTAATGTGTAAATGGTAATGCCTAGTTATCCTTTCAAGTGCCTGCGCAACAAGATTGCTGCATGAGCATCGTATGGACTATGTGTTTGCTGAGTCCACGGCACCTGCTCCCTCCTCCCACGTGGAGGAAGAAGATACTAGGACTTCAGTTTATGCATTGTTCTTTTCCACTGAACTAGTTTTGTCCTTAATTTTTCCTGCAATTTGATCTGTAGCCAGGAATGAACCTTTTGGTGATATCAAACTTGTAGCATTGCTCATAATCTTTTATGAAATGTCACTCCTTTTAGATTCACTTGCATTGTTTATTTAATTTGTTCTTTAGAGTCTCATCGTTCTATCATTTATATTTCTGTCTGTCTCCACATTGGATCAAGAACGGGATATCTCACACAACATATTCATGAGCAACTAGTGATCCATTTTTGCTGCCTTGATTAGCAATTAATTCAGTTAGCGTACAAGTTATCATATGTTTTTTAGCCTTCATCAACAATAGATAGGAGACGAATTAGGCATTTGCAAAGATTGATCCCAAAGAGAGCCACACTTGTGAGACTACATTATGATGTATAGCGTAGATTTGGGTTGGAGTTGCTACAATCTTGTAGAATTGGTGTGGCATCTGGTGAACCATGAGGAAAATATGCAGTTGTTGGTAGATTAGAAATGATCCCTAATCAAACAGAACCATGGGAGTTCATTGGAGCTTTTGTTCCAATCAAAGGGTAGAAAAGAAGTGTATTCTAAAAAAAAAATTCCCTTGCAAGACCATGTCCTAAATCATGGCCAAATAATGTTTGAGATCCAACCGAAAATATGTTTACCAATCCAACAGGAATCCAAAGGGAAGAGAAATTCATTGTCAAAGCTACAGATTTGGGCAAAACCAGGTTGGTTATGGACACCATTCTTATAAGCAAGGTCTTGATTTTCTGTAGAGTTCATGGAAATCTTGAGTTGGGTAAAGATATAGGGAAGATTTTGGTTCAAATTGATCACAGTGGTCTCCTGGTCGGTATGTAGATCTGGCTAGTGTTTATTCTGCCGATGGGGAATGGGATGAAGGGGGCAGTTAAGGAATATGAAGAACCAAGGAGTTTCGAAGATTCACCCTTGATTGTCACCGGTCGGAAATTGACCAAAACACCATCAACAAGTCACCCACATGCTCATCCATGATCAAGTGCATATTCACACACTCTAAGCGTAGATACATGCCAACGATTCCAAAACCTCATTCCATCACTAGTTTTTTCAAGATTCCAAAATTCCACCCTTGAACTTGTAACTGATGATAAACATAGCTTCCCATCCAAACTTCCCAATGCACCACGCATACCTTGATTGGGTAAATCAAAATAAATAACCATATAGCCTGAGGAAGCCTCACACATACAGTAGGGAACAAGAGTGCCAGGACGTATTACAAAATCATTAAACGGTGGCATGCACGAATATGACTCGATATTTTTTAGATATACTATAAAAACATATTAATAAATAAAAATTTAATATAAAATTTAATGTAAGTAATATGGTTCCCATAATATATATAAAAATTATTTTGTTTTTTAAAATCAAATCAAACAAATAAATTTAGATTATTAAATTTAAAATTGAGAATAAACATAGATTATTAAGATAAAATAATCTACATTGCTCATTTTTCTCGATAATATTTCATAAATAGGTTTAATTTAAAAGAAGGAGATAAAATGTGAAGAAAATAAAGAAAAAAAAGATATATTTTGAAAATATGGAAAAGATGAGATTTTGAAAAATAATAATTAATTTGATAATCTCTGTATATATATAAAAGACGCAAGGAATAAGGATACCATGTTGCGCCACCTAGTATTTTTTTACTTGTCGTTCCCACGTTAATCCACCTAGGATTTCGCCACATAAGATTTTTTATTTTAGGAATTTATATATTTTGACATTACTTTAGGATAAGATAGAAATAGGATAAATTAATCTAGGAAAGGTTCTATCCAAAATAAAGATGTTATCTATTATATATTAGGAATTAGGATAGATCTAAAAGATTTTATCTAAAATTAAAATAAATTATAGAACATTAGATATTATATATTAAGATAGATATATTAATTTTTTTCCAATAAATATCTATCTATTTATATGAAAAAATAAATTCGAATTTTATTTGAAATTAAAGAAAATTATTTTATTTTTATTAATTTATCTATTATGTAAAAGATTTATCTTAAATCAAATTTTGATAAAAAATAAAACTTTCAAGATCATTACTTGCCTAGATTGACTTTTGATAAAAAACAAATTATGTTATATTTACCTTAATTTTTGTTTTGAATTATTTATGTAAATATAAATAATTTTCCTATCATTAAAAAAATCATTCTTTATTTATAATTTTTCATAGTTTCTTATTAAGTATATTTTTAATTTTTATTCAAATATTTTTAAAGAATTATATTTGATAAAAAATTACAAGAATTTAGATTATTTTTACCGTTTTATATTTTTTGTAAAATATTTTTAAAAATAAATGATTCTAATTCAGATAAATTTTATTTATATTTTTGCATAAATAAATTATCATTAAGACATCAAAATTATAGTGGGCTCACCTTAATAATTTTGGGCCCGTTTCACATGGCAACAATTGTAAAATTTTCTATAATTTTTTCTAATAAATAAGTTTTTTATTTTAAATTAAAATCATATTCATTAAATAAAGTAAATATTAAATTCATGTAGTCGTGCATAGCGCGACGGGTATAACTAGTAATATTAATTTTTCATAGTTTCTTATTAAGTATATTTTTAATTTTTATTCAAATATTTTTAAAGAATTATATTTGATAAAAAATTACAAGAATTTAGATTATTTTTACCGTTTTATATTTTTTGTAAAATATTTTTAAAAATAAATGATTCTAATTCAGATAAATTTTATTTATATTTTTGCATAAATAAATTATCATTAAGACATCAAAATTATAGTGGGCTCACCTTAATAATTTTGGGCCCGTTTCACATGGCAACAATTGTAAAATTTTCTATAATTTTTTCTAATAAATAAGTTTTTTATTTTAAATTAAAATCATATTCATTAAATAAAGTAAATATTAAATTCATGTAGTCGTGCATAGCGCGACGGGTATAACTAGTAATATTAATTTTTCATAGTTTCTTATTAAGTATATTTTTAATTTTTATTCAAATATTTTTAAAGAATTATATTTGATAAAAAATTACAAGAATTTAGATTATTTTTACCGTTTTATATTTTTTGTAAAATATTTTTAAAAATAAATGATTCTAATTCAGATAAATTTTATTTATATTTTTGCATAAATAAATTATCATTAAGACATCAAAATTATAGTGGGCTCACCTTAATAATTTTGGGCCCGTTTCACATGGCAACAATTGTAAAATTTTCTATAATTTTTTCTAATAAATAAGTTTTTTATTTTAAATTAAAATCATATTCATTAAATAAAGTAAATATTAAATTCATGTAGTCGTGCATAGCACGACGGGTATAACTAGTAATATATATAATTGAGTATATTTATCTCTTAATATAAGAGAGAGAAAGAAACAACTAAAATGTTAAAAAGAGTGAGCATATAAATTTTATTGGCTTATAAGGAAAAAACTCAACCATTAGTTAATTTTTTTAAGTTAAAATATTATCTCCTACCAAAAATTAAGATATTATCTAATTTTGGGAAATAAATATAATTTTTAATTAAGTGAAAAAATTTTGTCATGTGGAAAATGAAGTGAAAAGAATAATTAATATATAATTTTATGGGGCAAGGATTAAATGACATGTGACAAAATCCTATGTGGAGTAAGAATAGGATGTCATGTGTCAATCGAATATATTTATATTTGGGGTCTACAATCGAATTTCAACCAATAAAAATAACCCAATTAAATTTCAACCAAATAGATTGATTTCAAGAAGATGGGTAATGTAATTCAATATAATGTTAATATGTGTCATTTTGTATATTATTTTAACTTCTACTTAGTATATAGTAACAATTGCTTATGCAATTATGTTACATAACATAATTATAAAAATTGTAAATTTGTCTTTGTTTCTCTCTTTTGAAACATGAATTAAATAAATATTTTTTAGAGTCATACATGTTTGAATCTTAAAAATATATATTATCATAAACACAACACTATAATATTAAGAATTCAGAGTGAAAAATAAAATAAATGAATAATGTTACCATCTTCAATTTTATAAAAACAACATGTAATATTATTGATTTATCAGAAATTTAACAGAGATTGCTCTGCTGAAAGGCCGATACTTCTACAACTCATAATAAGAATCTATCAAATACAAAAACAGACCCATACAACAGTTTGAACTCCCACTTAACACGTCTGAAACTGGTTTCTTATGAATCAATCACATAATTTATCATATGGATTTTCTTCAGTTCCATCAACAGCCCTATGCAAAACTCTAAATTCTCCAAATTTCGGTACTGACAAAGCATGCAAAATAAAGCTTACATAATAAAAAAAAAAAATCATTCTACCAAAAAAAATCAACTCATATGTATGGAGTTCAAAGAAGATGAAAGACGACCATAAAGAATTACATCCAAAGAATGAAAGAAACCTACATCATATAACAAAGAGATTGAAGGAGTCTAGACAAAGATTCTGCAGCTAAACAACAGAATCAATCAAACACTTTTGCACACAAGTTATTCAGCAACTCCTCTATGAATTCTGCTACATATTGTTGTGCTTAATGAATAAACCCAAGTGTTAGTTTCTAGGTGACATAGGATAAGGTATGGCACTATCTAAATACACTAGGTAGACCAAATGATCGAGAACCGGGTTCATAGCTATTTTACGAGTTGGTTTGATAGGTGAACCGGGCTTGTATGCCACCCCGGGTTTGTACCGGTTTTGGAGGCAACAAACCGGTCTCGTCTTAAACGAGCCAGCTAGTGAGAATAAGCTTGATGGCCCAAAACACCGAGCTTGGCCCAATATGAGAAGGCTGGCCCATTTCCTAATCTGAAGCTCGCCTTTAGTTGAAACGACGCGTTTGGTGCTCGAGATTGAGAAGCTTCTGGAGCTCACTATATAAGCTCTCTTTGAGCTCGCGAGAGCTCATTCGCCGTGATGTTCGCATTTTTGGTATAGTTTTTGATAGGTTTTCTTTGTTTATTAGGATTAATTTTGTCTAGTTTAGGTTTCGTTTTAAGTGTTTTTAGTTAGTTTTGTATAAATCTGCGAAAAAAGTGGAATCTACGCTATTTTGTGTATTTTGCAGGTTTTAGCTAGGAAAGGAGCTAAATTTGGAGCATCACAGTGAAGGACGGGAAAGTGCAAGATTTAAGAAGTCGAAGCTCAAGAAAACGAGAGGAGGTGTTGAAGAAAACAAAACCCCAGGCTCGTTAACGAGGCTGTGAAGGGTCGTTAACGAGGCCACGACGAAGAAGATTTCGGAGTATTATTTTATTATTCACCGATCCTGAGCGGGAATTTATTTCCGTATCGGTCGAGTATCTTTTTAGAATCTTTATGGGTTAATAGAATATGTATTTTAGGGTTTAATATCTTTTTAGATTTTATTTCTATCTTTTAGAGATTGTTTCTATCTTTTTAGGAAAGTTTTTATCTTTTAGCCTTTTTAGTTTTTTAGGATTTTCTAGTATAAATACCCTTCTATCTAGCATAGAAAGGGGGGGCTTAATTTTGGAGTAGAGTTTTAGAGCTAGGTTTGGAGAAGGAAGGAAGGCTGAAGGAAAGGCTGCCGGATCGGAAGTCGGTGACGAGGGGTCGGTGACGACGGTTTCCGAGGTTCGTTGATCGAGTTTGTGGTTCGGTGATTGTTTTGTTTTGGTTTTTCTTCTGATTCTCTGTAAGACGATATTTTTGTTATTAATTTAAGTTTGAGTTTTGTTTCCATGTTTGTTTTTATTGAAGTTTTTGGTTTCTTAATCATGAGTAGTGAGTAGTCTATTTTTCTAGGGTCGGGGTTAAGCCCGGCATAGTTGAGCATGTTTGATGAAGTAAGATAGTGTTTTGAATGCCTTTTATTTTTATTGAGATTGTTTGTTGTGCTTAATACCGAAACGGGAGTTGAGGTATTTTGAGTTTTAACTTGATTGAAAGAGAAAGTTAGTAACTTGAAGGTTGATATTGTTTGAAAACGGAAGTTTCAAGCTTTAGATCCAAAACAAGCAATTGAGTGAGTTGGTTTATGAAAATAGATTAATTTACCTGTCAAGTCAATGAAAGTTGATGACTCTATCTATTTAAAGGCATGATCTTATCTTCTTACGAATTCTTATGCTTGGCTATGCTGTGGTGTCCCTTATCCTAGATATTTGTTTTTATTGAATTATTTCTGATAAATCTTCGTTGCTGAATGCTTGCTTCTGTACCGAGTATTAATTAGAATTTTATTAGTTCGTTAATTGATGTATTTATATTCGGTGGTTCGGTAACGATCCTGACAAGGTCGTTAACGAGACATCTCGTGAGTGATTGTGTTTGATTTTGTTTGATTTTTATTAGATTGATAGACAAACAACCTTGCTTCCTGTG